>LUCG01204716.1:0-16615 GCA_001633085.1 Carthamus tinctorius | reverse complement strand
ACGTTCACAACCAAAAAGTGGTTCACATTTGAACTTTCCTCTCTCTATATATATATATATATTAAAATAATTAGAAAATGTGGGGTAAAGATTAGGGTAGTTAGGATAAGCGGTACGCTTCTTTAGGGTAAGAAGGTTATGAGAGAGAAAATTGATGTGACATCAGAGTAAGAAACGTATGAGAGAAGGTGGTATGAATGAAACCCCAATGGGGCAGCCTACCGGTTAAACCTTGTGGAAGGTGTAACAACCAACCCAAGTTCGAATTCGGGGGTGAGCAACTAGGGGCCACTGAGTATTAATTCCAGGAAAGCATGCTTTAGCTCTCGATAAAAATTACCAATGATGTAGTCTGAGTAAAGTTCAGGTGAACCTTATCAAAAAAACAAAAAAAGGTACTACGGATGACCAAACAGAAGTACGGTTGTCAATCAACATACATGCCCCTTATGGCATCTACCTCATTTCAATTATAAAAATTTACATGATCTTTATAAAACTTTGGTAATGAACTATGAGTGATTTTTAACAAGTTATTGGATTAATAGGTTTTTAATATTCACAATGTCTTTACATTGACATTACATATGCTCTCTCCTGCTTTCTCGATTTCGGAGAAATATCTAGGGCATCGGTTGAATAAAAGTTTATTCAATTCTCCATTTTTTTATTTCAGATAATTTGTTGAAGATGCTTCTAGCCTATCTTATTTAAATATCCTTAAATCAAGTATATAAAAAAGAAACACTCTATGTAAAAAAAAAAACGAAAGAAACATGAATTCGTAACCATGAAAATAGCACCATGTCGATATTTAAACCCCATTTGGGATCAAAGATTAGAAAATGCAGCGAAAGGAACTTTTAACGTTGATGAGTACCAAGGAGAACATTTCCAAGATGAGGTCGAAATAAGAGGTAAAACAAATATCATCTCCTCCGATGGAAGATTTTTATAAAAATAAATTGTAGGTTCTTATAAGAACCACCACTAGAGGGAGTTCTTATAAAACATTTACATCTTTGAAGTTTTTATAAAAAACGTTCTTATAAAACATTTACATCTTTGAAGTTTTCGTACAAGAACCTAAAGGTTTTTACCTTGCACTTCTTTGTGAAATGAGATTTTAATAGCCATTTACATATATTTTTGACATTTTCTATATTAAAAAAAAAAACATGACATCCATAAAAAAAAGTTGTTACAAAAATTACCATCATGAAATTTTATATTAATTTTTAAAATGTAACAAGAAAATACACACACTAGGGAACATCTCATAATTGTACACTTGACATCATAAGTTGCTTAAGAACATGTATCAATAATACTAATAATAATGTACAAATGAGTTCAAAGCCACCTCACATAACAAATAATTTATAGAAAAAAAGTACAACACCAATTTCACCAACAAAATAATGCAAAAATAAACAAGAACAAAAAAGAAAACCCTATTTCTCAATCATTTTTTGTGTTTTTTGTACCAAATATACATATATAATTATGTGTTTATAAACCCATATAAGTACAATTAATCATCTTCATCACCATACCTTAATTATTTGCACCATTGTTTATTGTTGATCCATTGTTGGAATCAAGAAGGTGTTCCAACGATCTATTTTTTTTGGTTCGAACCTTCCCGGCCTCTTTTAGCAACTCGGCTAACCGCCTCTTCTCATCGTCCACATCCGGGTGCGCGGTCCCGAGCTTTTCTTCTCGCATCACAACGATATGTTCCAAGATTGCAATCGCTTCGTCCAATCTGGTTTTTAACAAACACGATTAGAAGGGAAATTTGTAAGCCCGTCATTGGTTTAAGATCTTAATTCGCATGTGTTGGAGTCTCACATCAGTTAGAAACAGACCATCAAAATTACAAAATTGTCCATTATTTAGGAACCTCCCTCTTTCTATAAGGGTTCTCTTAGGGAGAGATTCAAAGGATTACAATATCTAAACATGGTATCATAACCGGTCTAGCAACATCTAGGGGCCCAACACACTCTTTCACCTCCGTTTGAGAGGGGCATGTTGGAATCCAACATCAGCAAAACACGGACCATCCATGGGCGGACCCACGTGGATACATACGGTATGGGTCTTTTCTATGTAAGGACAAGGAACCAACCAACAAATCTATACTAGCTTTGTAATTAAAAAAAATTGATATTATTTTATAGTCAAATTGTGTCACTACTCGAAAAATAATTATGGTCTATCTCTAGGACCATCAAACCTACATGCATAGAAACTTTCCCTTATACTTGCTATAAGGGTTCTTTCAGAGAGATATTCAAAGGGACGGTTCTGTGTATCTTAACATGGTACTTGAGTCAGGGTCTACCACCATCTAGGGACTCGACAAACTCTTTCACCTTCGTTAGAGGGGGCATGTTGTGGTCCCATATCTGCTAATACACGGGCCATAAAACTTGTATATATGTAAGAAATATTCCTTTATACTCTCTCTATAAGGGTTATTTTAGAGATTAAAAACACTCCACGTATCCAACATGGTATCAGAGCAAGAGTCTAGCATCATCTAGAGACTTAACACGCTCTTCACCTCTGTTTGAGAGGGCGTGTTGAAGTCTCATATAAGCTAGACGTAAACTATCAGCGCTATATATGGAGAAGTGTAATTGAGGTTTTTGCAGGACAAAGGAGAACGTAACACGTGTCCCCGAGTATCCACATTCAGTATGAATAACGAAGGTGAACATTTGTTCGTTCATGATGAATAATACACGAATTCATGATCCATGTATTATTCATCATGAGTCATGTATCATTCATTCTGAATGTTGTATTATTCATCATGAATGACACATTATTCATGATGAATAATGCATGAACGACCCCTGAAGGTCTGGACACGTAGGACACTATCCTTTGTCCTCACCTTCAGAACGGAAGCTCGGATTTCATTTGAACATGCCACCTATATGTAGGAATCACTCAATAAGGGCATTACCTGCCAACAGCGTCATAAGTAGCAGCAAGATTGCTGTAAACCGCTAGAGTATCGGGGTGATACGAGCCACATTCCTGTTCCAAGACGTTTCTAGCTTCTTCGAAAAGGTCCAAAGCTTCATTTATCGCGTAGCGTTGCACGCAAGTAAGTCCCATTTGGTTAAGCGCGATCCCGAAAAAAGCAGATTTCTTCTCACTGCTAGCACGAAGCTTCGCTATGGCGTTCTCAAAACAACCGTAAGATTCAGAGTACTTTCCCAACACGTAATACATGACTCCCATCTGGGCTTCGATGCCCGCAATCGTGTTTTGCTGACCCGGAGCAACGTTATATATCTTCAACGCTTTTGTTAACAACTTAAGCGCGTGATCAAGCTCGTTCATCGATTCATAGATAGCCGAAACATCCGTGAACCCACATGCGATTTCCTCCTGAGGGATCCCGGGGACGGGCTTCTCGTATATCCGAAGAGCGTTCTCGCAATACGATTTAGATTCTTTTAACTTCCCGGTCTTGTTGTATAAATCCGCCAAACGAACGTAAACCGAAGCAACCGCCGGATGATTCTCGCCTTTCGACGATTTGAGCGCGTTGAGCGCCTTCTGGTAAGCGTGAACGGCCTCATCGAATCTCGACAAAGATAAATACGCATCTCCGATGCTTAAATCCACCGAAGAAACCTCGTTTTCTTGCCCGTTGGCCACCAGCGCCATACTGGCCAAAACGAGATGCTCGAGAGCAGCCTCATGATCGCCCTTCGTTTCACATATGAGTCCCATAAGTTTTCGATCGGCCGCTTCTTCTAATGAGGCTGGCAAACCGCTTTCTCGGTGGATTTCAAGCGCCATCTGACAAAGCCGCTCGGCCTCGTCAAACTGCAAAGCTTGAACATGAGCTTCGGCGAGATATCGACAAGTTTCACCAACTCTCGGGTCGGTTTCGCCCAAACTTTTCCGTTGCACTTCCAAACCCGACGTGTAACACTGCAACGAGTTTTCGAGCTGACCCAACATGGCGTAAGTATCTCCCAGCTGCATATAACCGGCGAATTTAGCAAGCGCGTGATCTTGACCTTCCTCGACCACCGAAACGCCGATGGAGTTCTCAAGGATCTGGATCGCTTCGTTGTACTGACCTAAGTTGCAGTAAATGGCTGCGGTTACGTGCAAACACATAACGACGTCCAAACTTGGCTTACCGTTAGCGATCTTCTCAAACGATTTTGTCGCTCGAAGGGCTAAATCAAGCGCTTTTCGAGGGTTATCGCCGGAAGCCATCAAATCCCGAGCTTGTTTAAGCAAATGCGGACCAAGATTTTTGGTATTCTTATCGGTTTGCTTATCGATTTGAGCCTTCTTCTGATGGGTTTTGCTTTTAGAATTCGATCCGGAATTCACTTCCGAATCCAACTGCGATTCCGAAGCTTTCTTGGATTTCTTCGACGAAACAGATTTTGAGCTTTCCTCCATCTCTTCAGCCTTCGAATCACTTACATCTTGTTGGATGATCTCGACTTCTTTCGACTCCCCTCCGACGAGGTGTCGTAACTCCGAATCGATCCGCGATTCTTCACCGTCGGATCCGTAGCTCGGCCGAGACGGAGACTGATCGGAGCTCTGCATCTCGCACACATTATCGTAAAGCTGTTCGATCGAAGGCTCGATCGCTAAACCCGCATTGTCTCCACTACCCACATTATCAACAGACTCACCAGCATCATCTGGCTTGCTTAAATCCAAATTATCCTTAGTTTTCGACAAACTTTCACTCTCAGGCATTTCGTCGATCACCTTATCTTCATGAATTTCATCCAAAACTAACCCAGGCATCTTTCACTATATACCACCGAAATCACGAAATCAGTTACTGGTTTCTGAATAAATTCTGTCAAGAAAACACCCAAATGGCAAATTAAAAGATACGGATTTGACGATTAAATTGGTAACAAATCAAGAACAGTGGAAAAGGGGGAAATTGACCGAAAAGGGAAAAAGGGGAGTTAAAACGAACAAGAATAGCAATAAATTTCGATTCCCTAAAAGTTATGGATAACAGATCATAAAGAGAAACACCCATTGATTTTAAAATCTAAGTACACATAAAAAGTTTCAAAGGGGGGACATTAGAGACAGTAAAGTTGGATCTTTTCGAAAGTAAATTAACAGCTCATTCAAAAAGACAATAAGCTTCGACTTAATTAATAATTACAGATATACTGTTATATAGACGATACAATAATACAGATCTTTATGTAAATAATTAGTATATGCTAAACCCTAAACATTGTTTGATTAATGATTCACAACTGAAATCAATCAAGAAACAAGAAACCCAGATGAAACAAAGCAAAAAACATTCAAAGATTGGAACTTTATACACAGTTGACCTTTTTTTATATGATTATATGAAAGAAATTCATCAAAAAACAGAGAAAATTGGGGAAAGATTGTACCTTAGTGAGAGCCCATGAAGAAGCTTTGTGCAAATTTAAGCTTTTTGATGATTATTATACAGAAAAAGAAAAAGATAAAGAATCTGGTTTTTTGTAT
Source organism: Carthamus tinctorius (assembly GCA_001633085.1). NCBI lineage: Eukaryota > Viridiplantae > Streptophyta > Magnoliopsida > Asterales > Asteraceae > Carthamus > Carthamus tinctorius. Next base: position 11,086 of record LUCG01204716.1, on the reverse strand, counting down.
TGATAAAGAAGTGTAGTGGGTTTGATGAGACAAGTGATAAAGAGAAGACAAAAGGGGGATTGTGATTTGTGAAGGAGAGATTGGAGACAAAAGTGGGAAAATGTTTGAATTTTTTTTTTTACTTTTTTTGTGGGAAAAAACTGTGATTTCTTGAGGTTGTTCTTGAAACCCAGAAGGGTTTCTTTGTGGCAACTGCAGAGTTGGATTTATGTTGGTTTTGTTTGGACTTGCTAAATATAGAGGAATTTTTGTGATGTGTGAAATGACGGATATGCCCTTTGTGGTAGTGGGTTTATGTTGGGTAAAATGTTGAAAAAAGAAGTAGACACAGGGTCACAGTCGATTTGTAAGATGACTTTGGAACGGTGCAAGAAGCACTTGGTGGTGGACATTCCTTCTTTGACACAAGAAATGGAATCCTAAGCAATCTTAGATTTTTCATCTTTTTTTAAAGAAAAGAATCAAGAAACCAATATTTTAAAGATGTAATCAAACTTGGTTTTATTAATATGTGGTTTATATCTTATTAGTTGTTTGTAAATACTTTATCATACTTTTTATTTAACTTTGTTTAAACCGAAGTTAAACTATGTAAAAAGAGTCGTAACGGTTTAAAGAATAAATCATTGAATATTTTTAAGTATGGAATTTGAAATGAATAAATCGAGTTTTTAGTGTAAAGTTCATAGCAAGATATAAAGCAACCTACTTGATGCAAAATAGAGTTAAGAGATGGAGCACGGCATCGGATTTATGTGGAAACTCAAATTGGATGAAATCCACGAGTGGTGGAGATTTACGAGAGAGGTCTCTCTATAATTAAAAGATGATTATTGTGCTTGGAAGCCTTAGAAATAGAGAGACACTGAAGAAATAATATACTTTCACTTTTGGTTCGCATTTAGGGTTTTGGGTTCTCATAGAAAAATGAACAAGAAAACATAAAAACCGTCGTAGACCTTCTATGACACATGGGTATGCGATCCAGGGTTGCATAGACTAGGTTGCTAACACCAAATTTCTTCCAATGTGATAATATGTCATCAGCATTGCCACACTCGCAAGCCTCCATAGCAAAATATGTACCAAAAGGTCTGAAGTTCTCTGTGATCTATGCAAGCACTCCTAGGTCATGTACATCCCTCACTAGACACGAGTACAAGTCCTAGTTGCATGATATAAGTCTCATCTGACATACAAAAAAGAAAATTAATGAAATTTTTATTAAATATAAGAATTATCTAAAATGCTCTTCAATCAATAAAATTAAGAATTGAAATCGCCATTTTCTTTTATTCGATATAATGATAAAAAGTAAATAATTTTGAAAATTCGTATGATTTTACAGAAACAATTCAAAAAAGATGGCAGGTCTTTATAAACATATAAGGGAACCATGTAATAAACTTAATTAAACCAAATTATATGATTAATAAAGTCATCATATCAAATCTTGAAAACGATCTAAAATCTTCTTGATTGAATGTTAAAGATCGAGTCTGTGTCATGATAGGGATCCATTTGTTGGAAGCTTAACCTAGTTGATATCTATGTACATTTTTGGTAGATTAGGTAACAAATTGAAATACCAACTCTTAGAAGTTTATACCAAATTTGTTTTAGAATATTATATTTTCAAGAAATACAACCAAATATAGTTCAAACTTACAAATCTATATTTCTAATATTCTTTCACAAAAATTAATAGAATTTAATGATAAAATCGATAGTACATCTAATCGTGAAAGAAAATTTTATTTGCAAGCCATATAATGGGTCAAGTTGCAATATAAAATTGTCACAAACATCAATCTTGAATATGGTGGTTGTTATTGAATGAAGGCAATAACTAAGTTTTATGTTCTATAAATACACTTTTTTCCTTATTTAACATTATTTGATTCTTGGAATTTTCTTACTTGCATTTGGTTTTTATAGATGAATGGTGGATTCAATTTTTCTAAGTTTGGTATGCGTTATAACAACATCTTATTGTGTTCTATAAGAAAAAAATAGCATGTATTTTTTCAGGTTATGTGCATGTAAACCCAACGGACAACATACACGTTGTCATATTGGTTTTTAGTAGGTTTTTGTTTGGACAAGCATCCTTAAAATATCTTTAACAGATATTCTAGAACAGAGAAATTTGGGTTTTTGTTCTCTATTTTGTCCAAAAGGTTCTTTATATTGTTTTCTAAAATAGAGACTCCAAGTTTAGAAAATTTTCTAAAACTTGATGTTTAAAGAGATATGGTTGACGCCGGATTTTTCCTAAGAAAGAATCACTTGTATTTCTTTCATAACGAGTTAGCTGCAACATATGAGAATGATGACCTTTATAGCCATCATTGCATTTAATGATGATGTCCATCGGATTTGCTAACCGGTGCATGTTTGTACTCGTCACTTCAACCGTTGACGGTGATGTGGACATTTGTTAACCCAAAACATTCTTATATATGAATAGGAGCAGTAAATGAAGTATGACAGTAATAGCATAGTGCTTTAGAACTTACTTTGTCTGACATGATAAACATGTTCTCATATGAAGACAAGAGTCGGTAGAGTTGGTAAGTCATACTTGTTGGTTAAGTTTTTACTTTACTTTCGGCTTGCCAGAGATGGTATTTATCAGACTACTTCTGACTTTATCTTGTATTAATTTTCTTTGATCTAAATGACAAACCAAGCCGTTTTCGTGAATATCTTTGTTTCTCTTCAACTAGTCTTCAATTTGTTGAAGACATTTTAGTCTTGGATCACTATAGATAATGATAAGAGTTTTACAAAGAAAAACTCTATCTATGTCTCTTTCTGAAAAATAAATAATATATCAAATTCCAGGAACATCATTTATGAAATATGCAACTTTGATCTTCAGATCCCTTTTTTTACTTTCCTATTTAAGAATAAGATGTTCCTTTGAATGTATAATTCAAATTCCAAATCCGATAACGAAGGTTTATATCCAAATATCAAACACAGATGTTTATATCTTTATATCAAAACCATATATTAAGTTCTAGTATTGAGCACCAAATCTAAATGTTAAGAACCAAATCCATACAATTAACCTTTAACATAAAATCTTAATGCAAATATAAATCGGAAGAGAGATTTGGTTGCCAAATTCGAACGACAATTATCATACGTTTAGGATACAAAAATCCCAATGGATTTTAACTTTTAAGGGGTTTTAACTTTTAAAGTTGACATCAAAAAATCATTTAAATATAGGATGAGATGTATTTGTATTATTATTCAAATTAAATGGTTAAAATAAACAATATACTTATTGAATTTTGTAGTACTATAATAAATATTAAATCTTAAATGGGACATATATATCATATTGGATGCATTTTAAAAGAAACATCCGAACATATGAGTTTATTATTTAATTTTATCTTTGTTAAATGTAAAAATTAAATACATTTTGCTAAAGTAGATGATTTTGAGAAGTTTCATTTAAGTATTAATGAGGTGGTCTAGGTTGGCATAGTAGGTACACAAACACGATGTTATTTATTCCTTCTTACAATCATTTGTTCAATGATTTATAAATATATTTTCCGTAAAAAGTAGATGTATATTAATAATAATACCTTTAAAGAATTTAATTACAATACAATAGACTATGTTAAATAAGTGGGTGTTATTCGCCCTCTCTTTGTATTTCTTGACTTTTGTCTTTGTCTAGCTTCTTGCTAGCTGTTTGTTTGTTCTTTCTGGGTCCGTTTGAGAAGGGTGATGGTGGTGCAGAAGCTCCTTTTCTTTCGGGTTCCCTTTTTGTAGTTTCAAACAGAAAAATTATATGTAAAATTTTAGTTCTATTTGTGATTTTGACTTGGTCTATAATTCTATGGATCCACTTTTATTCAAGATTGACCATGAGAACCAATTAATGTCAAGAACCTATATTTGACAAATATACAATCAAAAAGAAAAGAAAATTTGTTCTTTTTTAGTGTTAGGTTGTATATAAAAATGAAGTAATAAGTTAAAGATTGATGGTTGAAAAATACACCATTTCTATGCAAAATATTTCATCAAATCTAATATATAATAAAATCCTATCTGATATAATTGTTCTTTCTAAATAGAATGCTCATCATCCAATCAACCATTTTCCTACATCAAATGATCAAGCCTTGAGCATGCACAAGGCTGGGGCTTTTGGATAAAGTTTGTTAAGAAATTACAATGAAGACTCAAATAAAAATCTCATATGATATATATAGACACTTTCCTTGAGTCATTTTTTTGATCTTAAATCATCAAATTTAATCAAGGATAATATAGATTCAATGTAAGCAGAAAATCAAGAGCAATGAACATGAAAATTAGTAACCATGTTAGGCATTAAAACCATAAAGATTTATTGCAAACTTTAGACCAATGAGAGGCTACAAGATTGTTGGATGGCAGTTATGAACAGGTATATATCATCCATCAACATGAGTTGGAAAACAAACTCTTGATTAGCATGACTGCACTGATAAGCTAGCATTGGTGGAAGAAGGTCTCATCAAGTCAGGACGTGTGCATGAGTTATCTGTCGTTCAAATGAAACGTTGCTAGTGCCAGATGACATATGTTCATCAAACGTTTAACGTCACCACTCAACATCATCAATATCTAGTGTCAGTCAATGCATCATCAATAACTTAGCTCAACCAGCAATCCTTTCATCATTTCATTCTCTTGTGAATCTAATCACACCAATCACCAACAACAAATTGGTTTATTGTCGATTCAAACATAATATGTTGGTTTAATCCAAGCACAAGAAATCAAGCAGCAAAAGAAACAGTAGATATTGTATAATAATAATAATAATAATATTTTTTTATAAAAGCCCCACGCTAGCTAATTTGGGCAGGGGGGAGGTGAATAACAAACAATCCCAACCATTGTTCTTTTCTTAAAGTATTGTAATCGATCTTACAGGAAGGAAGGAACCATCAGATCACACACATCTGATTGACTTTGGCATAATCCATGATTAATTCCCTCTCATCTCATCTGCTTTCCTTTCCTTTCCTCAAACATCCCAACAAGCTTCCACCGCCAAGACCCTTGCCAGGTTCATACCATCTCAAGAAGTCTGGATCTTCCTCGACACATGCTCTGTATCTCTCCAGAATCCTCACTATTTCATCGAATCCAAGTCGCTTCTCTGGTTTGCTTGACCAGCATCGACGTATCAGGTTCCTAAATGCAACTGGACATGTAGCAGGCAATGGAGGTCGAGCATTCTACACACAATCAACAAACAAGCATTTACCATAATTCAACCTCAACTAAAAACATCAGCACATACAATGGTAATCAAAACAATACAAGCAATAAGCACAAAAATACGAATACAACTTCAACACGTCATCCAAGCTACAGCCAACCTTATAATTCATTTTGGGTTTGCTCTCCTCGATAAATGTTTGTGGGCACAACCAACCTCTTGTCTCTCACTTGGTTACATGTTCAATCAATACCATCTCCACTCTCTTATCCATGTTTATAAATATATGTACACACCTTTTCATTGCCAACACCATATGTTTTCTTGTTATATATCAACTATAAGAAGATAGCATGCTTCATTTATCAACTATTTCAACAGCTTCCTAACCTTTAATGCTAATAAATAACTAATCTCAAGATAAGAAAGCAACTAGGAAACATCTTAATGGAACATTAAAAACAAAAAATGAGTTTTCGCACTAAAAAAGAAATTATGTGGAATTTTCTTTTCTATGAATAGGGTGGAGGATGGATCAGAATGACATGGTTATTTTACCAGAGAACTTGAGTAAGTGAGCATTATCAAGCACTAGCCTATCTATCAAATAGAAGCAATTCAATTTTTAGCAAAAATTGAATCCAAACTTATCTGGTTTTTACCAAACTTGTCTGGGTTCTATCGCCATCCCAAAACTTGAGATATGGTTTGACATTTTAAGTGAAACAACTCACTTTTAGAATCTGAAGTTGATATGGTTTATTTTAGAACACGCACTCAAACTAAGCATGCATTAAACTATACTGAGCTCGCCTATAAGAAATCTAGGTTAGATGACGACTACAGACAAGTTATTCTGAGCCTTCATATGTAATGGCAGGAATCTATATGCAAAAGTATTAGATATGGAATACACCATAAAACAAAACAATTAATGAAAATACCTTCTGGCAGACAGCAAATGCAGCTTGTTCAGGAGTCATGTCGTCAAATGGTGTCAATGCAGTTATAAGCTCCCACAAAACAATCGCAAAACTGTAAACATCAATTTTCTTTGTATGCTTCTTCTCTTTGATCATTTCTGGTGCCATCCAACGATAAGTACCTGTAAATCCCTTTGCACTACCACATTGAGATTCTAAACATGAGATGCCAAAATCTGCTACTTTTACAGACATATCTTCATCGAGCAGTAGATTTTCAGATTTCAGATCCCTGTGAAGTATACCCTGAGAATGAAGATATTGCATTCCCAATGCAATGTCAAGTGCCAATTTTAGAACTAGGTTGGGAGGCAGTGAATACGGCTCCTGCTGATGGAGGTATGCCCTCAGGGAACCACCCGCCAAGTACTCGGTGATTATACAAAATACAGGAGGTTTCTTACAAGCCGCAATGAGCTGCACGAAACAAGAAATGATGTTTGTTACAAACACAGGAACTAATTGCATATTGATTTCATCTCTTCTGCCAATTACATATTGTATACTTGCCAATTCCAAAATTTTCTAGTAAAGTGTTAAGGGAAATTCTTGTTATTAATGCATCAATCTTAATATAATTACATGTCGATTTCATCTCTTCTGTATCAAAGCTTATAAACACAGCACGGAGGCCATATCAAACTTTCTAAACTTTAGGCAGATTATTTGACATAGATTAGGATTTTTCCTAAGATGGTAAAATTGCCAACTGATTTATGAGAGAGCTGTGTTACCGATAGATTCAAACAAACATGCTCTTATTGCTTCTTATCGAAAATATAGTATTCTCTGAAGTGTGCTGCCTTCAGATTTGGAGAGGTGTAATATATTAACTAGTTGTACTAGAATTCAATAAAAGCATACTTCAAGAGGGAATCAACAAAAGCAATTGCAAAAAAGAAAATTTAACTGAATCTAATACATGTGCAAATGATTATAAAATAAGATCTCACTAACCAAAAACATACACATAAAGAGAGGCCATAAAGCATATATGACATAAGCAAGTCGGGGATCCCAAATAGAGACACATTACTTAACTGGGGGGAAAACCGCTTGAAAGAGGTTAAGTAACCTCAAAAGAGGAGTCCCCCTCCCCCTAAAAACCCTAACGTATTCCGGGGACCACCCCAATCGACCCACTAGACCTACCTCAAGGTAAAGAAAATAACTCTCTTCTACACTTTATAAGTACGCAGGGGGGCTTTCTACTCAACCTCTCACCTGAGGTGGATTCGAAGGGGTCAAACCCTTTTGCAGATATTGATTGCAGATCAGGGAGCATCCCAGGAGCTCAACCCAAAGTGATGACAGGAAGCAGCATCAACATTTGGTGCTAGGAGGGAGTAGATGCTAATGGAGCAACTTCGCTTGTCGTGACTCTTTAAGTGCAAAACAAGTTACAGTATTCTGAAACTTCCGCACAAGCAAATCAACTCCTCTATTGTATAGTGAGTGAAGTAGTAAACAAGCCAAGGGCATAATTCCAACAAGACAGAAATAAAGGCAGATAGAAAAGGAGTATGACGATAGAAAGAAAACAAAAGAAAGCACAATGTCATTCTGGATTAGCTGAACATTACTTGACTTGTATTTGAAGGTATTACTTAACAAAATTGTCTCTTTTGTTCACACTTTCACTGCATAAGTTACGAATGGTAATAAATTTAAGAGGGCATTGAAGGAGTCAGGCAGCAGTTATTATAATTTCTGTTTGCCAAATTAAGCATTAAGCTAACCACATCTTAAGTGGTTGACCTTCTTAATCACACCGGAGAAGATAAAGTTCATTACTGTTCTTTCCAAACTTAAGTAAATATTAATTGTTACTGGATGCATCTAAACATTTCTTTGTAAGTTCTAATACATAAGTGGGCAAGAGGTAAACGATTCTTAATTGAAGTCCATCAATATGACCCAGAAAGTGAAAATGCAACAGAATTTGTATATCCACATCGCAATCTATGATACAAGGCTAGAGAAAAAGGTAATGTGGTCCATTTCCTGAGAACATGCAGCTAGTACTGTCTGAAAAGTTATGTTGCATCCTATTACAATTTCAGAAAGAAACTCCATGTACCCGAATAGAATTCATCTTGCCATCCCAGGAACTTCACATGCTTGTACGGTATAAATCACCTAACATGTGAAGCCTTCAAAGCAGTGCCACAAAAACTTTAGGGGTAACATGGCAGATCCTTAGACATATCTAGCCGGTTATAGTCATGATTATGGCCTTTACCAACAATTACAACTGAATTTAAAACTTCCATTTATTGTTCATAAGATTGTTGTGATTAGGCCCTCTCAAACGCCTCATATGCTTGTACGATATAATCACAAAGCATGTGGCTTCCCCCAAAAACTTCTGGGGGACGAAGGCATAGCGAATTCTTATAAATCTAACTGCTTATAGTTATGGTAGATTCTTATCATCAATTCTATCATTCATTCCTTCATAAAACGAAAAACAATTACTCCAATAAACAAAATAATGAAAAATGATTGAAGTATTTGGTAGTATGATGAGAATAGATGATTGTATATATACTTACAGTGATTATGTTGGGATGTTGGAGACGGAAAAGCAAGACGACCTCGGAAGTGAACTGTTTCTCGAGCATAGAGGCCAAATCGCCATCTTCCTCGGGCTGACTAATAAGCTTAATCGCAACATCTTTCTGTTTATAAACCCCTCTGTAAACCCTACTGTGCCTCCCCGTAGCGAACTTATTGCCAATGAACAGCTGAGACATATCAGCACTCCATTCCAATTCCTCTTCTTCTTCCCCTTTCGCTTTGATCTCGCCTCCAGACGACACCAAGTACTTGGACCACGACACCGCTCTCTTGTACTCCCCAAGAGACAGCCTCCTCTCCAGCTTCCCACTGTTTGAAATTTGCTTAAACCAGTTTGATTTCTTCATAGATTCATCAAATTCTTACCTCACACTCCACAATCACGTAATAATCCGCCAAAATATGAATCCAAACTACAAAAAGCCTCAATAAGCTACATTCAGTAATTCTAATACTCCAGAAGCGGCGATTCTAGACGTATAAAAAAATAGATCAAAAAAGGTCGATGCAAAATCGATACAGGTAAAAGTAAGAAGATTAGATATGCATAGATATCCGTGCAAGCCTTAAGATACGGAGAATCTGAAAAGAAAAGGAAAAAATCAAATCTACTACGTCTGTTTCCTTCCGCAGAGAGTCTGAATCAAGATGTGGAGCAGAGTGACGACGAAATCTACATGAAACGACGATAACTACATCGAGAAACGTAAATGTGTGCACACTCCGACTGGAAATCTGAACAGATTCGCTGCACTCACCCTGAGTTTTGGTTCACGACAGCTCTGAATGATGTGAAATACAGTAGAGAGGAGGCAGAATAGAGAGATGTTCGTAATCGTCCGGCGGCGGTGCAGCGGTGGTTGTGGTGGTGATGGTGGTTTCTCTCTCTAGAAAATTGAGTTTCTCTCTCTAGAAATACAGTTGAAGAAGTGTGAGAGTGTTTCAATTATAACGTGCGAAGATCCACTTCAGAGGAGACAAGAGGGGTATTCCCCTTGATACCGACGTTTACCCCATTTTCTCATTTCCTATTATACCCCTCCTCCCTCCCCCTACTTCACTTTACAATATCCCTTTTAATAATTAATGTAACTACTCATAAATATATAACTTAATGCAACTACTAATTTATGAACTAAATTCCAAATTCCAAAATGTATTTGTGTAAAATTGTAAATTCACTTACATCATCTTGACAGCATTGCTAAAATAGAAAAAATTAGGTTTTTCCTTCCTAAGTTGCTCCAACAGCATTGCTATATGATTTGCTAAAATAGAAAAAATTGAGGATTTCTCTAAATATAGAGGTTTCTCCAAAATCTCTAAAAGATGAGTAAGAAACATTATTTTAATGTATTATACCAATGACATAATTTGTTGTTTGAAACTTTTTAAAAAGTTTATTGGGATAATAAATATAATGTATATTTTAGTAATATAAATGATGATAGATTCTCTAAAATAGCAAAGCTGTTGGAGATCAAAAGATAAGCTTTTAGAAACTTTGATCTTCTATTCTCTAATTTAGAAAAAATTTAGCAATGCTGTTGGAGATGCTCTTAGGCCATGAGTATTGTTATCAATTTTGGGATTAATTCAATATTACTACATTAGTTTTTCACTATCTTACTTTTAAACTATCACCAACCTTTTAAATTTCAGAACACAACCTTTCAACATTTCATACTCTTTTACCATTTTATATTAATTATTTATATGTATATATATAGAAGAGAGAGAAGGAGAGGAGAGAGAGAGAGAGAGCAAATTCCAACGGTTTCGTGAACCCGTCCCTGAGCCCGCCCAACAAGCCTGCAGATCTCGTACCAAATTCGGGTTGAGCTCGATTGTAACGCCCCATTTTCCGTTTTCACTTTGATAGTGTTATTAATGGTTAAATTAATTTGTGGGTCTTTACGTTTAATTGTCGGGACTTCAGGGGCTAAGTGGCAAGTTGTAAAATCAGGTTTTAAGGGGTCAAAGCCCCATCCCTTATTCATTTTGGGTTGGCTTGTTGGCTAAGTTAGAGAGGGAGAGGTTAAAGTTGATTTTCGGATTTCCGTCAGCAAAACGCAGTCATGGGAGAAATGCTCGTTCTCTCTCGTCAACGGTTGGATCGTCGTGAAATTTTGGCAGTGGCTTCACGACTCACGTTTCTACGATATGTCAGGTTGGATCGAGTGTTCGAGTTTCCAGTAGAGAGCAGCAAATGGCGGAAGTTGCTGTATTTTCTGGATGTGCGATTTTGATGAATTGGGAGAAATTGGTTGCGTACAAG
>LUCG01204660.1:0-11177 GCA_001633085.1 Carthamus tinctorius | reverse complement strand
ATGGAAGATGATGAACCAGCCATTGAATCAATTTCGTGAACCCTAATTTCTTCAATTTCAGCGCTTAGTAGAACCCCATGTAAGCGATTTCTTCAGTTCAATTTCAATTTCACCTACTAGGGTTTATTTAGGGCTTTAGGGATTTCTTATACGCATCCGGCTTGCCAACTAATCAAAGAAAAATGCCATGTCAACTAAAATGGTGCCAACTCATCTTTTTACCTGTTACACGTCAGCTGTTTCCAGGTAACAAGTCATTTAGTGTATAAAATGGTAACTTTTGGTAGTATAATGTATTAAATGGTAATTTTTAAAGTTTGATACATACAATAGCAAAAGGTGACAAGTTGGATACATTTTGGGGAACTAAACCCTTTATTATATTTGACATGTATTTTACGAACTTCGTAAATGGTTTGACTTGATGAAAATGGTTAATTGGGAAAACTAATGATAGTTGGAAGAGTGTCATAGTTATGGACTAGGGTTGTCTTATCATTGGCTTTGGAGGAGCGTAGCAATCACGAAGAAGAGACTAACAACAACGGGAGTCTTACTTGGTAAGCTCAAACGGCGAATCTAACCCGATTTAGGTTTACCAAGTTAAGTTATTGCATAGGATGGCGAATCTACCCCATAATATAAGTGATGGTGCTAAAGTTTATAGGTAAAGGCTTATCGAGTAAGTGTTTGGGTAAACATCCACCGAGTCTCCAAATCATCGTACTCATCAAGTTACTTAAAAAAAACAACTATTTATATCCAACGTGTATACTTGCATCCCACCTGATGGGTTTACCTTAACATTTCAATAGATTAAAAGACAAAGAAAAATTTAACATTTAAGTTCTTGATCACTTTTACGCTCATATCTGGTGGATTTCATTACTGTTGATTTTCAATTGAGATCGATTTCCTTTAAATATGTAATTTCCATTGAGAACTGAGCGAAACCCGGCCGATTAAAAGTATGTGGGGGCTAAGTGTAAGTATAAGAATGGCAAGGTAGCGAAATGTAAGTTAGTCGCGTGATTGGGATGATGCTTATTATTTTTTTAATCATAAAAAGAAGCGGTGAAGCGGCCAGATAGATTTTCATTTGATTCAACCAACAAACACCTAAAACCATCTGCTCCATTAAATATTGCCTTTTCAAGGGTTGTTGAAGGGAACCTCTCTTTAGTCTACACCATACCACCTAACCATAATAAATTACTACCTTTATGAAATGATATTTTAATTAAATACAAATATAAATATAAATTTAAAATATAGTTGGTTAATTGATTTATATAATGTTTTTAATAATTATGTTTTTCAAGATACTTTTTTTTAACAGCCATAGAAGATTCTATTAAGCCCACCAGACAGACAAATAGCGCAAAAGTCGGGTTACAACAGCAAACGAATATCAACGAAGGAACGGAAATCAAAAACTTGAACTTAGGATGGCAGCAAACCAGAAGCATAGAGGTACAAAGAGGCCGAAAAAACACGAACACAAACGACACGCGACATCACGAAACAAGACAATTACGCAAGAAAAATGTCTGCAGCGAACCGACCAAAAGGAAGACTCGACAGCCATCGACAGCAAGGCAGCAAGACTCAGAGACCCGGAAGGTTAACAAGGAGTAAACCGGCTCACGAACAGACCGAAACAGCCCCTTACTGGACAGCACTAAGACACAACAACACCAGGAAAAACCCTAAACAGCCCCTTACTAGCAGCTAAAATGCAAAATCAAATCAAGCCATCAAGCATTGCTTTTTCAAGATATTCAAAAAAAATTCGTTTTTGAGAAATAATTTCAAAATCTGTTATAAATGTCCGAAAAATTAGGCCTTTATTATTCATTGTGTTGGGTTTGAACAGTATGATTTTTCTTTTTACAATAAAAGGCCAAAAACAGTCCTTGATGGCTTGATTTGATTTTGCATTTAAGCTCGGAAAGAAAATTGATTTGATTGAACAATGTGGGTGGAATAGTACGTCTAGAAAACGATTGATTTTTACACAATAGGTTCCAAATTTGTACTGTTATATTTAAAAGGCAATGTTTACTAGTTTATAAATTTATATAGAGTAATTTTATTTTATTATTATTATTATTATTTTTAACTGTAAATTACACATCACATACATAACCAACTACTCATAAGATCTACTGTTAAATCTACATCAGTATGCAGGACGGGGCTCGAACTCACAATCACAAAGAAATAAAACATTTTATAAATACTTTAAATGTCGTTGGACTACAATCCCCTTAAAACTTATTGAAGGACACAAGACTCAAAATTATGGTTGCATAAAATTAAACAATTTATAGGGGTTTTTGAAACGTGCCTTGAAGATTATTATATGATATTGAATAATTAAATGTAATAAATATCTCGTGGTTTATCAAATTTAATTTTAAACTAATAAATTAAAACGACTGTGAAAATAAAATAAAAGGCTCATGCCTTCTATTTATTAATTAAATAATGCTTTTTGACCGATAGATAGCCAAGGGTTAATATCAAAAAGTGGTTCTCATGCTAATAATACGAGAATTTAAATAAAGAAAATGAACAAGTCAAATAGATCATTTTTTATTCACTTGCCCCATTATTGTTTGACTAATATGATTCGAAAATATTAAAAATTTCAACAAAATTTGTTTGATTTTGGAATTTTTTAATAAAATTAAAAATAAATAAATAAAATTGTTACTTTATATACAATATTTATTTTCTCATAAGCTTAAATTTTCATTTCCGAGTAACCTATGGGAAGAAAAAAAAAACATTTCCATTTTCATTTCCTGCCGCTTTTATTTTCTGTTTGCGCCAAACAACAACTTAAATTTTGATAAATTAAACTAAAGAGAAGAAAAAATAATATTTGATGGGAACTACGAGAAGTAATTTTAAACTGTTGATTATTTTAATCAAACATATACTCTCATGATTTGCGCCTTTAAAAAAAATTGATCTGGTATATTTCGATGTATCTTATTTTAGTGTATCTCATTCTAATGTTCATTCATTATCCAATGATTGATAATCACTTCTCATCATATTTGATACTTTTCACCGAAAACCAACCCTTCATATGATCCCCCCCCCCCTCCACATATATGTGTGTGTGTGTGGTGGTTTGACCGAATCCTACAAGGACCCATTTCACCTTAGTCAAAGATGAAAGATCCCTACATAAACTTGTGTAGGGTTTGGGGTCAAGGTTACATTGCCTTTACCAGCCGGGAATTGAGATGGCCAGATGGAGAAAGGGATGGTGGTAATCCCCACCTAGGTTAGGAATGAACCAACGTTCTAAAGAAGATGGGATTCAATTATTATTCTCCTATAGAGACAAGAATGAGGATGTGGTAAAAAAATCATTGATAGATAGTGGCGGATCCAAAAAACTTAGGTGATTAGAGGCCCTAGGGTATAAAAAGAATATGAAACTTAGTAATTGATTTGAACCAAAACGGTTTTGAGTTATCATACGATCAAGTTAACCGAATAAGGTAAGTTTAAGTTTTGATTATCTTTTTTATATTTTGATTAACCAAATAGCAAAATATACTATTGTTTTATATAATTTTTATCTAAATGAATTTGTTTGGGCAATTGATCATATTGAAAAATTGCATTAGGTGAAATGCTTTATATGACAAACCAAAAATACTAAAACAACATATATAAATTGAAAAATATACAAATCAAAACATGCCCTAAATTCAAAACCTACAAACAAATCCCAAATCAAAAGCACCGATATGGAGCAACTAGAACATAAAACACAACAACTAAAACTTTGAGCACTAATTAGCAATAGAAATCAAAGAGAAAATTGTTAGAGGCATACAACAGTAGATCGAGAGATGTAGAACTCGAACAATCGACGTTGGAGATTGATATGTGTGAGGGAACGACGGTAAAAAGAGTGAGTGAAGGTTTCTTCAAAATAGATTAGACCACTAGAGGGAACCATTGTAAGTGGTGGAGAATTTTTTTTTACCCTAGTTTATTAAAAATTGATCTCTAACTAGGGGCCTTTTTACCACCCTCTTTCGTGCAAGTCTGTTTTATAAGTATAAGGACTTAATTTGTTCAAAAAATTGTTTCGGGACATATTCACTCAGAATATTAGAAGTCCAATTGTTTTTTCTTTCTTTTTTATTTAAGTAAGTTCAATGATTTATTTGTTTGATTTCAGTAAGTTAAAGGGGCCATTTACTAACTCTTACCGTGTAAGCGTTGACCCAGGTAGGTATTGTCCAGGTAAGTGTTATGCGTGTAAGAGTGTTTACTAATGTTTTTAGTAAGTGTTTACCAAGAAAAAGAAAGACTATTTTTAACCTATTTTTTTGGTAGTTGGATGTTAAAAGAAAGAGAGATGAAAAAGAAGGTGCACACATAGATAACCACATTTGTCCTGGGTAAGTATCATTTTGGTTCTGGTTCGATCAGATTTTAGCCCCAGTAAACAATTTATTATAAAGAATAGCGACTTAAACATTCAAAATACAAAGACTCATTAGCCTTTTTAAGAATTTTCCCTTCTAATTACTAGGTAAACGACATATACATAGTAAACGCACAACTTTATGCCTTTCAAAGTAGTTTTTGTCATAAATTAACATCAGAGCCTAACTAACATTTACGGAATCGATATTATTTATTATGAATTGAATCGATGTTTTAATTGTTCTATGTACAAGCATGTATATACGCACCCACACTATTAAATGGATCAATACACGACAAACAACAAATAAGATAACAAATAGGAATAAAGATGTGATTTATCGTGATTCGTATTTCATATCACGTTTGCTTCCTGCACAACTGCAAGCTTTTGAAAGGGACTACATCCTTTATTTATGCCATATTATAAGCCATCTATATCAAGATGAAACTACTCAAATGATGTGTTAATTTAAACCTGAACAACTACATCGAATACATCAATCAACGTCTGTGGTCATTTAACAGTGATACAATTCTTAGCAAGAATGTTATCCGTCCATTTAGTGACATAATTGAAGCACCAAAAAAAATCTATGAGAAATCGCTCTATTGAAAGTCTCAATTACATGATTAAAACTTATAACCTTAAAATCATGATTTTTAACTCGTAGTGTAACTCTTAAAGTAATCAAAACAACAATCATGATAACATGTATAGGATTGCACAAAAAAAAATTGATAGTCTAACTACCCAACTCATCCCAAAAAGTAGATCAATAACCCACCAAAGCACTAAAACCCAATCGCGTTCTATGATTATACTGGCTGACATGGTTTGGTCGAAAAAGAATTAGACCCACATCAACCCAACTCGATGTGGTTGAATAACATCAACATCTTGTAATTATATAAAACCTCCTCTTTTGTGGTAAAATTTGTTTTCAATTATGTGTGTTGGTATCTAATTCATATATTAGTATCTACCCATTTAGAAATACAAACATTATTTTTAATGTACTTTATATTCACATTTATTTATATAGCATCAACATTCTTTTACTATACCAAAACTATTTGGACTAATAACTAGACTTATACTTACACAAATACCGTGTTTTGAAATGTATTTAAGACCGTTTTCCATGAATAGTAATTTGTTCTTTGAAATGTACATTATCATTCAACTCAGTTTCTTGTTTGTAGGTTTTATTTCAACTTTATTTTCTTAGCATTCTAACGCATTGTTTGGTAAACACAAACTAACTTATTTTTGTGTACATGTTTGGATGGATACAAAATAGCACCAGGAGCTAGTTTTTTATAATTTTTTCCAATTACACCCTTGTTAATATTAATTAATACCTCAAGATATCCTTTTTGGTCATTTTACATACGCATAAGCTAGTTTTTGCCAAACATAACGTATTTATAAGCCAATTTATCAGTCAACAACTAGCTTATCGTCTCATCAACAAGTTTACCAAACATACCTAAATGATTGTGTACTATTTTCTAGAGTTAATGATGTTAAATTTGAAATTGGACATAAATACAAGTGTAGGCAAATTCTGGACCGTCAAAATAAGGCTTGAATTTCATTCGTTAAAATAGAAATCATTGAACACGTGACGTGGCATGTGCAAAAAGCAAAATAGATAAAATAAAAAAATGTAAAAGAAAAATTGACGGTCAAAAATATTTCTATCGTACTTTTGGTAGGTCCATTTCCTTTTCAGAGGTTGGTATATGCCACATGATCCTATATCGTCCAAATTTTCTATTTAATAATAATAATAATAAGACATTAATTATTTCAGATATTTTTATTGGTGGTGATTCAAAATTTCAAATTATGTTGGAATTAAAATGGTTGTTTTTGTTAAAGATGCTTTTCACCGAAACAAATGTTAAAATGGAAAAGAATGTATTGTGAATTTTACATATTCATGTATTAATGTAAGACTTTGAGCAAATCTTATGTCGTCGTAGATAGGAGAGATGATGGCTTCGTAAATAAACTTTGGTAGTTTGGCCTTCCAAGACAACAACACGTTTTGGGCCAAAAGCATGACAGATTCTTGGAAATCTGCAGTTAAGCGTGTTTGGGTGGTAGTAGTACCAGGAGGGGTGACCCCCTGGAAGCCTTCACCAGGTTGCCAGAAGCAAAGTCGTGAGCCAGTGGGGCAAAAGCGGACACATATTATGGTGTAATAAGCGGGGTGTTACAAGTGGCATTAGAGCCGCTCATGTGCCGTTCGGGATGTGGGGCAAACCTCATCGAGGACGATGAGTCCCTAAAGGAAGGGGGGTGTTTGTAACACCTTAGACAAATCATATGTCGTCATGGACAAGAGAGATTTGAGTTCATAAGTAAACCTTGGTTTCCCAAGATAACGACGCGTTTCGGGGCCACAAGCACAACTTGGTTGGGAGTAGTATCAAGATGGGTGACCCCTCTAGAAAGTTCTCACCAAGTTGCTAGAAACAAAATCGTGAGCCAGTGGGACACAACGGACAATATTGTGTCGTGGTAGGCGGAATGTTACAATTAACAAGTACCATAAGGTGTTAGGAGATGATGAAGAATCGTGTGAGAAGCTTAAGAAATGTATCTAAATCTTTGATCGTTTTTAATTTGAATCCCACCTATAAATCGCGTTTGATATGAGGATTGATCTAATGCATCTTGATGCATCTCATTCTAATGTGCATTCAAAGATTAATAGCCACTTTTTACGCTTCTTACGTTAACTCGAGTTTTTGTCCGAACCCAACCCGTTAGGAGATTAATCATGATGTATAATTGTTTTATCAAAACAATTTATGCATAGCCAAGTCTTTTATCGAACGTATTTTTTAAGTTAATTTCTATGTAATGATTATAACCTATATCATAGTTCTTTAAAAATATAGATAAAAAAATCGAAACATATACTAAAGTTACATTTAACACCAACAATTCTTTTATCTTTTTACGGTTATATTATTAAAATATTTAACGTAGTTGATAAAATCTATAAAATATTAGGGAGCACTTCATTTTAGGGAATGAGAATGAGAATGAGAATGAGAATGAAAATGAAAATGAAAATGAAAATGAAAATGAGAATGCAAGATAATCGGAATACAAATGGGTATTGTATTGATTCTGCTTGGTTAACCCAATATAATCAATTAAAAATTGTTTATTATTAAAAAAATATATTCCTTCAACTCGAAAATACGAAAGATGTTCCATTTAATATCAAGAGATGGAACGACATATGGAAAAAAAACTAAATAGAAATAAAATTTTCATTCCCTCCAATTTGGTCAGGAATGGAAATTAATGGATCTACAGGAATAATTTCATTATAACCAAACAACAGTTTTCTTTATCATTCTCATTCCCTACACCCCAATACCCCCAACCAAGCGCCCCCTTATTTTTTAAATCTAAGCCTATAATTTACAATACCATTGGTTAGAATAATCAAAAAATGTTTATATCTTATAAGTGATCATTTTTAAGTAGTTCTTTAGCTTCAAATAATTGTCTCATTTATCATACATTGGTATTTTGTTAGGTCTCTAAATCACTTGAAAAATAATGAGTACTCTTGGTCAGACTGATATTGTGTTGCCTTTTAATGTTAGTGTGTCCCTCTTCTGAAGTACGGACTTCACATATTTTCAATCTAAATTTGCCGTTATGGACTGTTTGCGTTGGAAATGGTGGGGCAACTTGATTCATTCCATTTCAATTTAGTAATGTTTTTGTTCTCTTGTGTCGATGAACGCATGTGCTTTCTTATTTCCTTCCTCCCAAACCAAGTTCTGCGTTTTTGTTATTTTTTCACATGGCTCATGGTTTTAATATCCTTAGTTGTCTTCATCGTTCCATTATTCTGTTTAAAAATATACTGTATCTTAGATGCTTGTTATTTGACTTGTTCTATCTTTAACTTGTTATTGCTCGCTTTTCCTTGTGTATCTTTAATTTTCCTTATCAAATAGTTACTTGCCATTAAAAAAAAAAAGCTCTTCAAAATCTTTGCTTTTTACATTTAAAATTATCTATTTAAGATATTCAAAAGTATTATCTACTAATTTTTTATTAATCAAGCTATAATATAATAATTGAGAGTTTGAGATTATCGTATTTTCATAAAAGCAAAAAGAATTTAATAATTAATTGGCTGTACGAGGAGACATAATTGACAAGTGAAGTAGGAATTGACGGTCCTCATTTTTTCTATACAATTAATAAACATATCTTGTTTTATATGTATTAAAACGAAAATATTTTTATTAAAAAAAGTTATTTTTGCAAAAAGATCCAAAAACTTTATTGTTTTTTTATAGGCATGGTACCGAGGAAACAAAAAGTTTATCGTTTTAGATAATCAGAATAAGTTCATTTATTTTGCTTAATCGAAATCATTTTTTTTTTTTGATAATTCTAAAATTTTACAGCAACAAGATCATAATAGAGGCCTTTTATAGCATCCGGTTAGGTATATATCATGTCTGATGCAATGCAGTTTAAACAATGATTTGCTAACTTAAATAGCGTACGCATAGTGTATTACGATTTGGTAAAAATGTAAACTGTAAACTTCACCGCAGAAGCTCTAAACCTTGATTTGTGGTGCAATATAGGGATTCATATTGTGTGACGGTTTAGATTAACACCTGTCATAGTACTTGGTAACTTTTTGACCTATAAAGCCATATTTTATAACAAAATGTATTTTGAGTGCTTCTAAATCTTAATCCAACGTTGTTTGGCGATTTAGATAAACATTCCCACAACACAATACTTGGTAACCTTTTGTTCTCTAGAACCATATTTATAATTACATGTGTTCCAAGTGCTTCTAATCCAACATATTCTTTACATACATTTTAGAGCATCTATAACATATTCTCTAAAATGAAGAGAAATTGTTGAAGAAGCTTTTAGAGATTTTTGTTTTAATAGATTCTCTAAAATGGAAAAAGTATTTAAATAAATGATGAAATTCTTGAAGTTTAAAAAACTCTTCTAAATTATTGTTTAGGAACCAAAAATATTTTTTTTTCTTTTTTTCATACCAACCAAGTATCATTGACTTAAAATGTTTAGGAAGTATAATAATTTATAGGATAACTAATTTTGTAAATTTTAAAATATAGAAGTTGTCGAAGACTTTATGATGTGTTTGGTTGTGGAAATATTTTTTGTTTTTTTCAAAAAAAAAAACTAAAGAAAATGAAAATTTTGAAAACGCGTTTGGTTAATTCAGTTTTCAAAAGTTTTTCAAGAAAATGAAAATTTTGTTGTTGTCAACTTCTATGTAAATTAGAAAACTGATTTTAGTAGTTTTTAAAAATTTTCTAAACACGTTTCTAATTTTCTAAAATAAAAATGAAAACTCAACGATTTCAACCAAACACGTTTTCTAAAATTTTCAAAGAAAACTGAATATGAAACTCAGTTTCATCTTCTGAAAACGTTTTCTAAAAAAATGAAAACAGTTTTCCAGAACCAACCAAACCCTTAACTTTAGATTTTCCAAAACTATTTCAGATAATCTGTAAGGTGCGTTTGGTTGTTGAAGATTTTTCATTTTTCCAGGAAAAATGAAAATTTAGAAGGCATGTTTGGTTCATTCATTTTTCAAAAGTTTTCAAGTAAATAAAAGTTTTCTGTTTGCTAATTTCTATGTAATCGGAAAACTGATTTTAGTAGTTTTCCTAGAATTTCTAAACGCGTTTTCTAATTTTCTAAATTGAAAAATGAAAACTCCACCATTTCAATCAAACACGTTTTATAAAATTTTCGTAGAAATTTAAAACTCAACTCCATTTTCTGAAAAAGTTATCTAAAAAAATAAAACACTTTTTGATAACCGAACACACCCTAAAATATGCATTTGCTATTTTTCGGCCTTCTTTCTTTTATGTCAGTTTTGAGTTCACAAATAGTTATCAAATTAGGATGTGGTATAATTTTTATGATGCCTTTTTTTACGCTACTAACATCCAAAGTCTTTGATCCCTTTTTTTAATAACAAACTGGTGATAAAAACATTACTGGAATTTTGGAAACAATCTATATTGACAAGAACGGATGAAACGATCATACTTCAGAATAACATTAAATACTTAGTAGTCTTCTAGTGCTGTGGCGGATTGGTTATCTTTCCGTGTGCATGCCTGAGGACATTTAAGTGGGGTCATGTTTAGTCCCCAAAATTACCGGGGATTAGTCGGGCTTTGACCTGGACACCCTTAAAAAAAAACATTAAATGCTTAGTAGCTCAACTGTAAAATCTGAGCTTGCTTTTTATAGGTTTCTGATTCAAATCCTTGAAAACCATAAGACCATCGGTAGCGCAACCCACAAAGCCCACAAACCCACTCTGACATATCAGCGTCACATCAGCTTTACCCACAAACCCATAATAAGCCCGAAATAGGAGCACCACTACCCACAAAACCGAATACCCAATATATATATATATATATATATATATATATAGGGGTGGGTTCNTTGTGAACGTGAGGACAGCCGAGAGCGCGACACGTGGCGGATGACTAGGCGCCACGTCAGGTTCACGGCGGATGACTAGGCGTGATTCATGGGTGGGCATTGAATTAAAGGGGGGGACCCCACTCAAAGTCGCCACGTGTTGCACTTTCAGCTGTCCTCACGTTCACAACCAAAAAGTGGTTCACATTTGAAC
>LUCG01204511.1:0-14796 GCA_001633085.1 Carthamus tinctorius | reverse complement strand
GAAACAAACAAATGAAAAATTAAATGATCAATCAAAACTTTGAATTTTGAGACCGTCGGTTGTCGAGTGTTGTCCCTTCCATCCGTCGACTATTGGGTGTCGTCGTCGGCTGCCCTTCGTTGGAGGTGAGGTCGTCAAATCGAGACAGAGAGCTGAAATGAGAGGCAGAGGATTTGAGGCGAGATGAGACTTGGCAGAAGGCTTGAGAGTTGAGACTCTCGATTTCAGATTGAGAGATGAGAGACAAAGGGGATGAGTTAAGCGACTTATTAGGAAAATAGGGAAGGTATTTAGGATTTTATGTTATTACTTGTTAGTATTTTTGGGGAAAATATAAAAAATTAAATTAAATTTAAAATGGAATTTCATGTTGTCGGGTAGGTTCGGGTTGGGAGATGAGCACCCAATCCGAAGCAACACTTTACACAAAAGATTCGGTTTCGATTTCTCAGGTTTGGTTATTTTGTAATAATTTCGGATTAGGTTTGGGCGCTACTCAAAACTACACAAACACATAAGATAAGATATGAAATAGAAATAGAAATAGAAACATATTGTGCTCCAGAAGTACATTCATGTTGGAATTCTTTCATTTCAATTAGATTAAGGATTCGTTTAGCAAAGAGTTACCGGCAATATTCAATACTCTAACTTACTTTATCGCATGTGTACTGCGTTGTTCATCAAAACAGTATATTCTACAACTTACCCAATAAGCACTTTTTGGGTACAAGTAGTCACATTCACTTATCGGTATGATTTTTCATCCTTAGCATCACTCTTATCAGATAAGGTTTCTGGTCCTTATCATGTTCATCCGGTAAGATAAATTACACGGTAAATATTTATCGGATAAAAGTTCAGTAATCGACCTCGAATATTTTAACGTATTCATAAATAATTTTCAATTAAAATTTTGAAACAAGTTATTATCATTTTTATTAGAGTTGGCAACGGGTTGGGCCCATGTAGGGTAAGAGTTATTCCATTATCCAATCCATTTAAAATAACTGGTAGCGAAATGAATTGATGTCCATCCCTTAAACCTATTATCCATATCCTATCTCACCCATGAAAATACCAGGTAACAAAACATGTAATGATAAATGGTAAAACAAAATTTCATTTTTAACTATAAATATTATTGTTAAAACTCAAACATATATGTTAAAATTAACTTCATAAATATAATAATTGTTTTATATCTAATTTTTTACAATAAACATTTTAAGTTACTTAATATCTAATCATATTATAATGTTTTAAAAACAATATAAAAAATATAAAACAACACTTCTTGTTTTTTCCAACCTCGTCTTATTTCTCATTTAATCATCATGCATTCTTTAACTTGACAAATATGAGAAGTAACTTAAATTATGTATTAATATACGACATATATGATAAAATAATAAAAATATTAATATGTAACTCAATATATTTGTGTGTGTGTGTATATATATATATATATTAATATTTAACTTTATGTAATTACACACACATGTAATTTTCTAACGGGTAACGGGTAATGGATAACGGAAAATCGTTTATCCATATCTTACCCATTAAAATTAAGGATAAACGGGTAATGGGTACGTGGATAAATGAATAAAAATTTATTTATCCATACCCTTATCCAATGGGTTGAAACATAACGGGTAATGGATTCACTATCTTTACCCATAGCCAGACCTAATTTTAATTAGAGTAAATTGTAATTTTGATTATATTGTTTGTTGTTTTTTTTTTTGCTTTTGGTCCTCACAAGATTTCTAAAATGCTTGATTTTGGCCCTTCACAGTAAAGAAAGTTAAATTCAATTCGTTAACTCTCTTATGTGCATTGAACATGAGAGTAAATTAGTCATTTTACTGAGGGGTTATGACTTATTAGATTGACGAACTATTCGATTTGTACACATATTACCATTGAACTATTTTTTGTACTCAGCATACCATTGAACTCTTTAACATATAATACCATCATGACCGGTTATAGCCCGTTTTGTATTACGTGGCAAATGACGTGAAAATGACATGGTATGTTAAATGACTTAGGGTAACGAACTATTCTGTTTGATCATATTTTACCATTAAACTTTTTTTTGTACTCAATATACCATTGAACTTTGATCTTCCCTTGAAAACCATTATTTTTCATCTCTTCTGATTTTGAAACCGTTACTTTTAGAATCGATATAATTTGATTGATTCTCGATATAAATTACCACAAGAGAATGTTTAACAAATGAGGTTGCTTGATTCTCGTCTTTTGTCACAGTTTGACTTTTCATGGTAAATTGTGTGTTTTGTCTAGCTTAGATGATAAAAAGATTTTTTTGTTCTAAATGATGCATTGTTGGCATGATTAGAACAAAAATAAAGGCCATTGATAATCTGATTATAATTCTCAATGTTTTTTATATAATTGTTGCGTCAAACAACAGTCATGTTGGAAAAAGTTAAAGAAGCAATCAGAATTTCCATTACTACCATTTAAATTGTATTTCTATTCGGTTGGTTGAAGTATGCATTGAATATCTAGTGAAAGAAACAAATTCAAGCATCCAACATAAATGACACTTTCCTATACCTTGGATTCCAATTACAAATATAAAGATGGACTATGGTAACATTTGAACAATTAGAAAAAGTTCAATGGTATATTGAGTATAAAAAAAATTCAATGGTAAAATGTGATAAAAAAGAATAGTTCATTACCCTTATAAGTTTTTTAACATGCCATGTCATTGCCACATCATTTGCCACGTGTATCAAGTAATTGCCACATAATACACCAAATCGGAAAAACAAGCTATTACCGGTCATAATTGTATTATATGTACAAAAAAAGAGAGTTCAATTATATATTGAGTACAAAAAATAGTTCAATAGTAATATGTATACAAATCAAATAGTTAATTACCCTAATAAGTCATAACCCCTTTTTACTGAAATAGTTTTTAATTTTACCCTCATATTTCAGAGATTAAAATGATTAGCTAACCTTCATTTGCCTTCAAATTTAACTTTATTAAAGGAAAGACAAAAACCAAGTATTCATACTATAGGGGTTTTCTTGCAATCAAGTTTTCGAAAGGACTAAATCCAAGAAAAATAACAAACCATAGGTACTGATATTGCAATCAAGTTTGATTTTCGTACTTATGGTTTAGAATTTACAGTTTTTGTCTCTAAGGTTTGTAAATCATTGTCATTCTTATTTTCTATGATTTAAATTTATTGCTATTTTGGTTCTTATGGTTTACAATACTTTACTATTTTGGTCTCTTGTTACTTAAATATAGAAACTAGTCCCTAGGAACAAAAATAACAGCAAAATGCAAATTATAGGGATAAAAAAGAGAATTACTAAACAACAAGGACGAAAAACGAAAAATTTAACAAACCACAGGGACCGATATTGTAATTTACTCTTTTAGCCCTTGTACTTACTACTTTTACAATCTGGCCACAAAAAAAGTTCTAATTTCGTTTTCTTCAGATTTTCTCTTTTCAAAATCTCAGATCCACACACACACACACATGCTCTGATTGCTCTCTTTCTTTGGATCATCGTCGTCGTCGTCTTCCCCAATGATTTCTGATCTCATCGTAAAACCCTAGCATTTCGAATCCTGTTGATCTTCTCTGTAATTCATACCCACAATTAGCAAACGAAGATGTATATGGCCTACGGATGGCCTCAGGTGATCCCTCTGGAATCAGGCCTATGTCCAACTTCTCAGAAGATCATATACCTTGAAATTGTCGATCATTTGTTGCTCGTCGTTTGTCCTTCTCATTTGGAGCTCTGGAGCTCTTCTCAGGTCTTACTTTTTGTCTCTCTCGTTACGAATTATCGCCAATTATATGAAATTTGCATCGTTAGGTCATGTAATTAAGTTGTATTTCGATTGGTGTTACTCGAGACTGTGATGTATTAGGCGAGATTGATGCATTTGATTCACGAAATTGATGATTATGAGCGTTGATTTTGTTGACAGTTGTGTGTGGAAGTGTAGTAGAAACGTTGCTGTGTGTGAATAAAAAAGTTGAGATTGCTGATTTGGGGTGAAAAGAAGCTCATCTGAGATGTAGGGAGTGTATCTATGAATGCAAATCTTGTTTAGTTTAATTTGAATAATGTCACAAGTGTTAGTAATTGAACTTGTTAATTCATGCGTGTGAGTGTGGATTTGAGTTGGTTTAATCTCAGTGGAAGTGGATTTACTGTTTAGTTGAGGTTGGTAAAGTGTATTATATGTTTTTCATGGGGTTAAGGTGAGATTTGGATTCTTAATGGTGACAATTTTTTGTTTTGGTTTAAAATTGGTGCAGCATAGGGTGAGATTAGGGAAGTACAAGCGAGCTCCGGGTTCAATAGCAAGAGAGGGGGAGAATTTGCAAGCTGTCTGGAGCCCTGATGCTAAATTGATTGCTATTCTTGTAAGTATGGGATTGGCTGATCTTTGCATTGTTTAATTTATGAATTTGTAGCAGATAATTCATCTGGGCACCCGTGACATTTAGTTACCTGTCTTGCTATTTGCATCCTATGCTGTAAAGTTTATATATGTGGCATTGTTGCCAAAAAAACATCTTTTGGTTTCTGTCAGAGATATTTATGCTGTAGCCAGTAATAGCAACATTGCTTTTGGAAAAAACAAAGCCTCGGCACTATTTCTGCAGTAAACCGGTCACTTTGATTATTCCCGCTGCAATAATGGTGCCATTGCATGGGCTATTTTTATGTCACAGTGTAGTTTAAAAATCGAGTTTGTTGCATTACATGTTTTAAGATGCGTATTTGGTGAAAAGGCATGTTGGCTATCCGCTGGTATTAAGTTTGAGATTAAATGAGTGGTTCAAACTATTCCTTTTGAACTGAAGCTGAAGTCAAATTGAAAAAGAATGAGGAAGCATAAAACTGCAGTAACAGTTTGTTATATTGTATGCCCTACTTTGAATTAGAAGTTGGCATACAATGATCAAGACAATTACTACATTTGGAATCAGGTTGTTGGAATATTTTATTATTTCTGACCCGTATTGCTTGATTTTAAATGGCCAATATCAAGTGTAGAGTAATGTAAATTTATACTGTTGTCTTTTCTTGCAGACGTCCTCATTGTATCTTCACATTTATAAAGTCCAATTTTCTGAGAAAAAAGTAAACATAGGAGGAAAGCAACCATCTAATCTGTCTCTTGCAACTATTTCTCTACTTATGAGTGAGGAGATCCCCTTTTCAGGCAAGGACTTGGCAGTGTAAGAACCACCTCTAACCACTTAAAGCTTTGAAGATGAATTGTGTTTTTTAGTTCTCTTGTGTTGTATATAAGTTCTTAGCACATTGGCTGTTTTCTGTGTCCTGTTTCATCAATAATAATGGTATTTGTGTAAGAGTGGCTGAGTGGCAGGAAAAGACAGTTGATACAAAAAAGGAGGAACAAATAGTAGGATTGTTTCTGCACAAGATATTGATCATGATAAACAATGGATATAATTTGATTGAAGCCACTTTCAGTAATAAATTTGGTGTTTTTAGATTGCAAGAAATTAATTTCATCTAGTTCCAGATGTTGTATTGTTTGCTACAAGCATCAAACCAAATCAGGAATGTCTCATCTGTTATGACTTAGGAGTCATCTTGAAGGGATACTGTTTCTTTTAAAACATAACAGATTGTCTTTTGTATATTTAGTCCAGCAAAAAAAAAGCATGGTACTCTTGGGTTAAGTCCTGCAAAGAGGGTAAACCTCATGTTTAACTGCTATCATGTCATCCATTTTTGCTTCAACCCTATGAACTTTCTAATCTTCGTACTTCCTAGAATATGTATTCAATCTAGCCCTTTTTGGTGGACCCATGTGGCCTGGAATTTCGAAGCAAGAACATTGTTAGGGTAATCTAAGTTATTATCCCTTATTTAACTTGAGCTTATCATCTTTGTGGTCAATAATGATTATGAATGTCAAATCTGTTTAAGTCTGAAAATGGTCAAATTGTACAAGGAAAAAGAATCAGAAACTATAAGAAGGGAAATTCTGAATTTCTTGGAAATGGTTCCCTGAATTACTAAGTTTTAGCTTTTGCTTACTCCTATTGTTCACAGAATATTTTAATTCTTCTTTTGCCTTTGTGACAGGAGCAATATCATTTGTGACAACAAAAACTTGTTGGTTGGACTTTCTAATGGAACCCTGTATAATATGTCTTGGAAGGGTGAGGTAATGCAAATTTTTGGTGGACATAATGTTAGATGCAATTGATAGGTGAATAGTGGTAAACTCATGAATATATTATGTTGCTTGTTTCAGTTGTTCAGAGTCACCAGTAAAAGATACAATGTTCCTATCAATTATAACTTTCTTTTTGATTTTGTGTTGCACAGTTTTATGGAGCCTTGGATCTGGATTTCCATTTATATAATGGAAATGGCCCTACAAAATTGTCCAGTTCTCTAGGCAACGGTGTCGCTTCTGGAGTTCTATCATCAAGTCATTCTTTGTCTAGAAAGTCGGCCATCACTTATCTGGAATTTTCATTACCACTGCGGCTGTTATTTGTCCTATTTTCCGATGGAAAATTGGTGCTATGTTCCGTAAGTAAGAGAGGGCTAAAGCAAACCGACTCTGTTAACTTTGAATATCGGTTGGGCTCTGATGATGCGGTATGTACTTCAGTTGCACCAGACCAACAAATCCTTGCTGTTGGCACCAGAAGAGGTGTCATAGAGTTATATGAAATCAGTGAACCCGTATCACTTATTCGCACTGTATCTTTACATGACTGGGGGTAAGTTTTGCCTTTTATGACACTTAGTTTTAGAAAATTAGTCATGCTTGGACATCTTTAAGTTTTTTTTCCCTTTTCTCGTCTTGGTATGTGGCATGGTGTAATGCTGATGAATAGTAGTCAAGGGAATTTAAAGCATGCTGGAAGTTATATCTTTTTTATACTTCTACTCTAACTTCTCCCTGGATTCCTAAGTATATTCATTGATGTCTCTTTTGTGACAATAAATTGTCTGACGCAATTTCAAACTGTTTTAGTTTTACCTTCCATTATCCGGTTTTCTCCTTGCTCACTTGTCGTATTTTACAAGAAAAACATCCCCATTTGCTGCTTTGCTTGCCTCCATAGCCCCTGCAATCAGGGATAGAGGGTTACTGAAATGTCTTGGGTGTAGATGCTAGGTGATGTTCGGTTGGTTGACTTTGGACCACCCATGTTCTTGAGAATTTGTTCTCTTCTTTTTTTTGAACGGAATTTGTTCTCTTTCTTCATTTATAGAAATGTTGATTTAGGACTTTTGACATCTATACTTCTTTTATGATGTGTTGTTATGCTCTTAATTCTTAAACATCATGAAGGGAGTTTATGCTTTATGGTTTTTGCCGTTAGTAAAGTTTATGAGAACATGATTGGTCACTTGCCTAGGTCATAACATATTACAAAAAAGGCCATAAATAGTCTTATGATATCCTGGAATCTAAGTAATGAATGCTTGTTTTACTTTTTTGTTTCTATAGATATTCAGTGGATGATACTGGTGCAGTTAGTTCCATTGCATGGACACCCAATAGTTCTGCTTTTGCAGTTGGCTGGAAGTTAAGAGGACTTACAGTGTGGTCAATATCTGGTTGTCGTTTAATGTCTACGATCCGTCAGATTGGTTTAAGTTCTGCCTCTTCTCCAGGGGTTAAGCAAAACCCAGATAGCAATTATGAACCTTTGATGAGTGGCACCTCATTTATACAGTGGGATGAATATGGTTATAGGCTTTATGCTGTTGAAGAAGGTTCTTCAGAAAGAATACTTGCATTTTCTTTTGGTAAATGTTGCCTCAATAGAGGGGTTTCAGGCAAAACACATGTCCGCCAAGTTATTTATGGTGAAGATCGGTTACTTGTGGTGCAGCCTGAAGATACAGATGAACTCAAATTAATGCATCTTAACCTTCCAGTTACGTGTTTGATAAATTATGCCAATGGTTATCTGTTTATTCACACACACACACACACACATATATACATACATATTGAAGTATAAAATATATATACATGGTAAATTTAACTCACATTCTCACCTTTGGTGAGAATTGAACCTGACCTCCAGGAAGGTGGGGTTACCAGGTACCGCTGGGCCAATGGTCCTTTGGTGTGGTTCTATCTTTATATTCTTGTACATTAGATTCTCATATGGTTTTCCTCCTATGCAGGTTTCCTATATATCCCAGAATTGGCCCGTTCTTCATGTAGCGGCTAGTGAGGATGGGATGTATCTAGCTGTTGCTGGTCTTCATGGGTTGATCTTATATGATATTCGGTTAAATAGGTGGAGATTTTTTGGTGACGTTACTCAGGAACAAAGGATACAATGCACAGGCTTGTTATGGATGGGGAAGATCGTCGTTGTTTGCAACTATATTGATTCATCAGACACGTGAGCAACTTTTTCACATTTAGACCCTCTTTGTGGTTATGTTAGTTGGTAAATAATTAGTGTCTATTTACCTATATCCTTTCATGTGAAACAAATCAATAATCTCATGCTGTGTTCTTAAGATACCCAAGCAACGGTATTACAGCAACTGCTTTTTTATATATTCTTTTCTTTATTATTTTGATTGTTGATGATTTGCATTTTTGGTGTTTACATGTTTCATTAAAATTTCAGACACCTTACGTTCATGGTAATATGGACTCTCTGATTTGAACAGTTAAGGTCTTCGAATTAGAGAGAAGTTTTACGAGTTATAACAAAACTTACAGAGATTGAGAACAGTCTCTAATATGTTTGAAGTTTCCAGAGACAAAGCATAGCAAATGCTCCTGTTCTAACCAGGATATTTAGAATATTTACCGTAGAGGCTTCAAGCTAATACATGTATTTAAGCTGAAAAGAATGTTTTCATGCTGGGACTGTAAACTATACTATTGTTATTATGTTACAGGATATGATATTGAAAAGAAGAAGTCCTGCTGATACTAATATGAAACTTCATGTCTTCAGAGCTAAGGGCATAAAACGAGAACATAAGTGTAGTTTGCACATATAATCAGATTCATTTATGTGCACTATCTTAACAATCAGCCCCCAATCTTGGGAATGAAATTCCATAGAAGTAGAAAGGAAGACGGACATGTGCTAGTTACCTGCCTTGTAGCATGTTATTTATAAAAAATGTTAACCTTTTTTCAGGTGTGATAAGTTTTTCTACATCATATATCACCTTGATCAGAGTACATAATAATTATTTGTGAATCATATCTTCAACCATGATTAGCTCATTCACCCCTTAAACAATAATTAAGTTTTTACAAAATTTAATGGACTTAAATATTGAAGATTCAAAATAGAACAGGTTTTTATTGCCTTATCATGTTGGAAGCTTCAATATTTCCGTTATTGTATGCAAGTAAGAAAAAGTGACCAAAGGCTCTGGCCTAGCGGTATCCAGGCCTTTAGCTTCCCAGGAGGTCAGGGGTTCAATCCTGTGAGGATGTGTGAGTTTTTTGTGGCATTTAACGTATATAAATATTATATAGTATAAAAAAGAAAGAAAAAGTGAGATGTAGCATGTTTTAATCGAAAAATTTAAATCATTCCGGTTCTTTGCAGGTATGAACTGCTCTTCTACCCTAGATATCATCTTGATCAGAGTTCGCTTCTTTATCAGAAACCATTGCTCGGAAAGCCGATGGTGATGGATGTCTATAACGATTATTTACTTGTCACTTACCACCCGTTTGATGTCCATATATATCATGTCAAGGTCTCTGGTGACTTGACTCCTTCCAGTAATCCGGTTTTACAGGTAAATCGATTCGCAGATTGGTTTATGTTTTTCATTATATTTTCTGAATTGTTCTTTTTCTCGCATACCATATGAGCTTATGTTTCTAGTCCTGGAGTGAGGGTAACTGTAGTTTTAAATTTCTTCCTGCATTTTTAAGTGATAAAATGACAAACAGCTTTCTACAGTACGAGAGCTATCAATCATGACTGCAAAGTGCCATCCTGCTGCAATGCGTTTTATACCTGATCAGCTTGAAAGTGATGAATCCATTAAAGAAACTTCGTCCTCTCCAGATCTGTTAGAAAAAGAACCCATTAGGTTTGTGCTTCTGGTTTGAGCATGTACATATAATTTCCGTGTATTTTGAATAATTTATAGTTGATTTCTCTTGCAGATGTTTAATACTTAGGGCAAATGGAGAACTATCATTACTTGATTTAATTGATGGCCGGGAAAGGGAGCTTACAGATTCTATAGAATTGTTTTGGGTTACCTGTGGCCGGTCGGTGGATAAAACAAATTTGATCGAGGAAGTTTCGTGGTTAGACTATGGCCATCGCGGAATGCAGGTGATGGTTTGCTAAGCTAACATATTTCTATGGCTTTAATATTTTATCCTTATATATGATAAAGCTGCTGGTTACAGGTTTGGTATCCATCATCAGGTGTGGACCCCTATAAGCAGGAAGAATTCTTACAGGTAAGCAGATTAAATGCATATTTGATCACCTTATAAGAAAGCCATCTCCCTTTCAGCTGTAATGCTTGTAGGTTTGATACATTCGTTGCTTGTGCATTGAACTTTTCATTTTTTATGCGATAGGGCTGTATTATAAGTTTAAAACTTCTAGTGAGATGCTGATTCTTAGTATAGCCTTAATCGTGTTTGCTTAATCAACAAGATTGTCTTATTTAATGCCGAGAATTCAGAAAGTAAATGACTGCATTAATTGAAGATCACATAGCTTTCAATAAATAAGAATAGGAAATGCACATTAGATATCATCACTTCTTTTGTAGTACTAACTTGTCTGACCCTCCAAACTGCATTCCTGGTCAATCATCTAGACTCTATAGTTATCCAAAGAAAGAGGGCTAATGGCATATCGAAGTGATAAAAGAAAGTTAAACCCTCTGCCCTCACTTTAATGCTTATTGAACTTGTGTCACTTGAGTGCCTAAAATCTAGCTCAACTGCTCAAGTATCCTTTGCTTGCCTGGATGAAAAAAACCATGATCAAAACAAGTTATTGATCTCATAGTGGGCATGGCTGCTTTGGACCTCAAATTATTTTCTTTATTGAAACTTGATTCACGCTTGCTTTTAAATGCAGAATCAGCTTTTATTGCATTGCACTTGAGTTGGCATGTCAAAGATTACTTGATATAAAAGCTACATGTTTCACGTTACACATAAAAATTAAGGCATGGCCACCTACTATATATGAAAAGTATTCTATTTCAGAATAAATATACTGCCCATTTACTTATATATCAAGTGATTTTTCGTCTAAACAGTTGGTATCAAGTGAGAATTGATTTCCAAATATCTGAAAGGAGACAGGCCTTACTTTTTACTATTGTATATAGTAACCAGTTCCAGTCTCTTTGCTTCTACAGCTTGAAACAGGGAAAAAACTGGGTACTACGTTTTAAGCCTTGTTGGGATGGTAGGGTTGGGTTGAGGCCTGAAACCTAGCTCAACTTCATAAGCTTATTGGGAGAGTCATATGTATACAATTGGATTTGGGTACTGGTTTCTGGGTTAAAAAACATTTTCTCTTCAAGGCATATTAGACATTCCTCAAATTCTGTTATATAGGATGATCATCCAAGAATATAAACTTTTGTCTCAGGAAGTGTTATGGCCTTATGGGATCACATGGTCACAGATAGTTCTCTTAATTTTTTAGAAGTTGTCCAATGCCTTAGATAACAAGAGGAACAGTTGCTGGAATATTCAAAAGTATATCTGGATTTGCTTTAGTTTTGCTTATAGCAGCAATCATCTTTAGGATATATTAAGAGAAGTATATTCACTTGACATTCCATATAACTTCTACATTTAGATTTAGGGGGTGTAAACTATCAACAACAGTTCCCCAAATCCTACATGATATAACTGTACCATGTGAAAAAGTGTGCTTCAACTTGAAACATTAACTTTTGTGCCTTCTGCTGATTTTTATGGGGGACTGCATATTATATTTTTCCAGTTAAGTATCTGACAGTGGTGTTCATGGTTCTCATGCCTGATGTTTTTGCTATGTAAGAGTCCTGCTATACATGGTTGGTTGAGAATATGACTTAATTATCCATAGAGCACCACAATGAGATAATATTAGCACGTTGAGTCACTGAATGCAGCAAAGTTCTAAGAGCATCGTAAAATACAAGTGATTAAGCTGACACAGTCGACTCGGTATATGGGAGCAAGCAACTAGAAAGATTCTTATTAGATTGTATAACCCAGATAAATTGTAAATTAAACCTGCGAATAGTTTACCTATAACAAGTGCAAGATGCATAGGATTGAAATTTCCCTCAAAAGTTCAAGGCTTACAGGGGTGGCATCTAATTTGTCACTGTATGCTGTCTTGTTTTCTTCGCTACTTCTTTCCCTACAAAAGATTATTAACCCAAATAAAAGACCCGGTATATCACACTTGAAAGACGAAAGTAGGGCCTAGGAAGGGTAGGATGTATGCAGACCTTACCTCAACCGCTAGGATCAAGAGGCTGTCTCCTATAAAAGATTATATGAAAGGGAATTTTTTAAGCTTTAGGTGGATTAGGTTGAGATCTTCTGGTTGGTCTTTCTTATGCTCTATACTTCTGTTTTTTTTTCTTTTGTTGTTGTTGTTGTAGTTGGTATCCATTTCTTTTTTTGTTAACTTCAATGTGTTTGGAATTGTAATCTAACCCTATATAATACTTGTAGTTGGATCCTGAGCTTGAATTTGATCGTGAGGTATATCCTCTTGGCCTGCTTCCAAATGCTGGAATTGTTGTTGGCATTACCCAAAGATTATCATTTTCGGCATGCTCGGAGTTTCCATGTTTTGAGCCATCTCCTCAAGCTCAAACTATACTACATTGCCTACTTCGGCACCTTCTTCAGGTACCATGCGGTGTGACACTTTCAAATTTCCCCTCACTACCAATTCTTTATAATATACTAGGATGGATCATGCTTCTGCAATAATTGGTGAATTTAAAAATGAAAAAACTGGTTTACAATTAGTTGGTCTTCAAAGGAAGAGGATAGTATCCTGCTATTTGGCAGTATATATTTAATGCTATAGCACACACATTGTCAATAAAGGTAGTTTTTTTTATAGCTCTACTTATTTATTGTTTCTTATTCTGTACAGAGAGATAAGAGTGAAGAAGCTTTACAACTAGCTCGATTATCGGAGGAGAAGCCTCATTTCTCCCATTGTTTAGAGTGGCTTCTTTTTACTGTTTTTGAAGCTGAAATTTCCAGGTAATTCTAATACCGGAAATTACATGTTCCCGATTTCCATATACTTATTTGGTTGCTTCTTCAAGCTTGATGCAAAGCGGAAATTGTTATTCTTTAATTGATCCAATGGTTAGTATGTGGCTTGATGGAGCATCATTATGCATGACGATAAATATAAAATAATTTATCTAAATCTGGACATCTGTGAAGGTTTACTTATATCAACCACATAAAGTCATACGCTGTAGGGCATTCTTAAAATTGGGATGAATGTTTGAGTTCCTATATTGCATTATGAGAAATCATATATTATAGTACTCGCGTTATTCTCTCTTGTAGCAGTAGAATCATAAATATTTCAATGCTTTTGCACAAATGAATTGCTTCTTATCTCTAATTTCGATGTTGGTGTACCGCACATGATAGTTTTTCTTATTCAAACTTCTTTTTGACTGCCAAAATGCAAGCAGAAACCAGAAACCAGTTCCTACGGATAACAGCCCTTCCCTTTTGGAGAAAACCTGCGATTTGATAAAGAAATTTCCGGAGTATTTTGACGTTGTTGTTAGTGTGGCAAGAAAGACTGATGGTCGACATTGGGCAGATTTGTTTTCTGCTGCTGGAAGATCCACGGAGTAAGTTTCTCCCCTTCATGGATAACTTTTATGTCAACTTTACTTCTGGAGCTAACTTTAGTTGATGTATTGTTGCGCCAAGTGCCATATTTGGTCAGCTGAAAATTAAATATAGCTCTTATGCAGTTATATGTTGACTAATGAATTGCCAATTCAAGTTCAATTTGGATGTATATTCTTTTTTTTTTTTTTGGTTTAAATGAAAATAAAAAAGATTCTGGACTTCAATCAGTCACTTAATCGTGCTAATTGCTTTCTTTTAACCAATTTACTTAGGGGGCCTTTGGTTTGATGGAATGATTTTGAGGGATTTGGATTTCATGGAAGGATTGGGAATTGGAGGGATATGGATTTGGATTTGGAATGGNTAATTCCATTATTTATAGAAAAAATTATTATTTATAAATAATTATAAAAATAATAATATTAATATTTATTTAATTGATTATTACAAAACAAAGGTTTTTAACATATTCTAAAAAATTATTACAAATAAATCATACGAAATCCCCGACCAACCCCATGGGATTTCAAAATCCTATGTTTGTGGGATTTCAAATGAATCACAGGATTTCAATTATTAGTTATCTTATATTGAGCTTTATTACTTTCTATTAGAAGCCTTCCCAGCCTATCCTGTCCCACAATCATATCTTCTTAGTTAACCAAGGGTACAACAAGGTCATTTAGATGGAAGTTATAGTGATAATGGATATATTGGGAATTTGACTACAAATTGATATGGCAATAACATAAAGGGAATTTCAATACAAATTGATATGGCAATTGGCATTTGGCAATAATCTTTTCCCAACTAGTGGTGCAATCGTCTCATTATGCATAGCCATCACCAATTCACCATCTTCTGACCCGGTTGGTAGCTAAAGG
>LUCG01204364.1:0-11501 GCA_001633085.1 Carthamus tinctorius | reverse complement strand
TTCACAACCAAAAAGTGGTTCACATTTGAACCCACCCCTATATATATATATATATATGTAGGGTCAGGTTTAGGGGAAAACCTCAAAAAAGTGGAAAACTGAGAGACACCCATGGTAGCCCTTCATTTGGACAGTATGCACTTGTGCATACAAGTAATTTGTAACATGCACATGTGCATAAAAGCCAAAAAACAACTTAAACTTACTTGTATGCATACCGTCCAGATAAAGAGTCATGAGGATGTTTCTTAGTTTTTCATTTTTTTGAGGTTTTCCCCTCTCTCTTTCTCTCTCTCTCTATGTATAATATATAGGGAGTTTCAAGTAAGAAAGGCAATAAGGTTGAGAAGGCATGAACAAAAGATTAATATGTGAATCATTCTTATGTGAATAGTTGGTAAAAAAGTAGGTAAAAGAACATGGGTTCACAAATGCATATTCAAATGGATTTGTTTTCCTGGTTAACTATTGATTCACATGTGAATAATTCATGAATAGTTCCTTCCAATGTTCTGAAAATATCAATGAACCTGCCCCTATATATATACTTGTAGGAAATTCAAAAGGTCATTCTCTCCATCCGAAACAAATGCAACAATTTCCTTTTCATAATAGGTTGAAAAGATTGACATTTATTTCGATGGATGTTGGCAGGTGGTGATTCTGTCGGGCGGACTTTCTGCAGTCATTTTTCTTCTGATAGTTTCATATGCTCGTTTAAAAGGGCTCGTTGGATCTTGAAATATGCAGCATTTATGGATACTGATTTCTAACCCGTGTAGTTGTTTTCAGGTACGCAAGTACTAATACTCACTCCTCAAATACAGATCGATTTTCATTTTCGTTTCCATATACAAACTTGAGGCTGAACACATAAATATGCTTCTTGTAATCTGGAATGATATAGCTGTTGAAATAAACACCAAATTAACCTTTTTTTTATATTATTCGGGCCACGATGACCAAATTAACCTTTTTTTTATATTATTCGGCCACAATGGTTTCGGTATAGGGTTATTTAAGTAATTTGTGTTTTCTGTAGAAGTCATGGGTTCATCACTGTTGTCCAACTTATTTTTTGAGTTTATTGAAAAAACCTTGTTTGATACGCTCAAATTTAGCTTTTTGTTACAATTATCCGTATTCCCACTTATTTTTTCCTTCCAATTATATCCCTGATATTCTTCGTAAATGCCTCTTGTATTATCTATTAAGATTGTTTTTACATTATTATTATTTAGCTTATCCGATAACTCGATAAGCGTTTACTCGGTTATTGATTACTAGCTACAAGCTAATAAAGTAGTTTTAAGGAATTAGAAGGAATTTGATGGAATTGGAAGGACAAATTCCTTTGATCAGATTTTCTTAGTGATGTTTGGTTTGCAGAATGGACTTGACGGAATCCTTGGAATTCCACAATTTAAGGAATTCATCGTTCCTTAAGAGAAGGAACTGACCAACTAAATGCGTGGTTAAATTCCGTTCAAATTTCTTCAAAGTCAAATTCCGTTGATGGATTTCGATTCCATTAAATTCCACTCTACAAATCAAAACACCCTCTTAGTAGAAAGCCCTTAGACCTTTCAAGTTTCTGAGAGGGTTGCTAGAAGAAGCCTAAGTTTTATGTTAATGGTGTCATAAATAATTATCATAGAATAAGCTTCATTTTTCTTTCTTGTGCTTAGTTAAAAATTGCAGTTTTCATCCCCATGGGTTCCTAATAATGATTTTTGTCCTTGTTAATTCATTGTTGTTTTTAACCTTGTTAGTGATTTACAGTTAGGCCCCGTTTACCAAATGCTTATCCGGTAAGTGCTTACCAACAAAATTCAACACTATCTTATCTGGTAAGATTTTAGTTAACAAAAACTATACCGTATGCAACAATTTACCTGGTAAGCGCTAACCATGGTAAGAGACAACAACCCTCACTTACCGGGGTAAGACTCTCATCCTTGCTTTCGCTCTTACTCAGGTAAGATTCTTGAGTCTTGCCATATGCATCTGGTAGGTAATATGACTTGGTAAGTACTTACCCGGATAAGTGTTTAGTAAACGGCCCCTTAGCATGACAAAAATAGTAAACTTTTAACGAATCATACGGACTAAATTTGGGTTAGCCGGGTTTGAAGTTATTTCAACAATCCAACCTGATGTTTGCGGCTTGAAAAATTTAAACCCAACCCAAATTGCATGGTGGGGTTAATCAGGTCCGGGTTAAATGTATTTAAACAATTCAACCTAATGTTTGCATTCTGAAAAAATTTCAACCTAACCCAAATTGTATGGTTAGGATGAGTTGGGTTGGTGGATTGGTCGGATTGGAGCTTTGGTACACATTTAACAATCTATCTAAATGATTGTTTTTAAACGAAGTAAAAACAGATTGAAAACATACAAATAAAGCTAACAGTTATGTACGAGATTGATTAACGACCCGATAATCATATTATATTCATAACATCAAAAAGTGTCTGGCTAATCAGATCGGGTTCAAATGGCCCTAACCTTATTTCAAATCAGTATCTACGGTTAAATGATTTTACAACTCGATTTGTAATCGGTGGCTTTGGTTTGGGTTTAGTTGAGTTAAGTTAATTAGGGTCGGTTTTGTTGGGTTAGTCGGGTTTTTAAGCACACCTAACTAAACTAGGTTCAAAGAATCATGTACATGCTTATTTGGTCTTACCAATATTAATCTTGTTTTCCTTGAATTTTATTAAGTTTTATAGCTCTTGATTTTTGCTTCTATTCCAAAAAAGAACCTAAAATACAAAAATCCAAATGGGACTATGGATGATGTTGTGTATGGGATGAGATCATAAAAGCCATGGTTGGGTCGGACCTAGGGGTGTTAACGAGTCGAGCCGAGTCGAGTAGTAGGTTAATCGAGCCGAGCTCAAAAAATAATACTGGGCTCGAGCTCGAATATTTTTTGAGTTACCGGGCTCGAGCTTGAAGCTCGTTTGTCGGTTTGAATTCACGATCGATTAACTCGTTTATCAACTTGAGCTGGATAACTTTTATATTTTTATACCATTATTAATAAATACATGAACATATTTGGCTCGAAAAAAGGTATGCTCGAATTGCTCGGCTCGACTCGATTGGAATCGAAAAATTTAATTGAGTTCTCAAACGAGTCGAGTCGAACATTGGTGTAATAAAGTTCGGCTCGTTAAGTTAAATGAGCTCGATCTTGTGTTTGAGATCGACTTGAACTCGAGTATTGTTAAGCTCGAGCTCGATATAAACGAGTTCGAGCTCGAGTAGCTCGTTAAAAGCTTGACTCGCTAACATTCCTAGTTGGACCCCACAAATAGTATTGTTTAATATCAATTATGATATAAAAAAATGTTATCACAAAGACACAAACTCATTATTACCCGTTATGATGTAGAATATAACATTTTCTTATGGACAAATTCTAGAACAAACTTTAGATAAAAAATAAATAAAAAACCATTTTGATTTTTATAAAAGTACGTATATAAATTAGGAAAAAGAAATCAGGAATTATAATCAAAACCAAGGATCGTGTGAGAAATTGAGCTAATGGTGAAAAGTGTGATGTATTTGAATCCTGATCTCTTCTAATCTCATGTTCTTTCATGAATTGTGTCTTAGAAAATAATTAATCTGCTATATCAAGTATATTAAATACAAACATTCATATCAACAAATATATAGAGCGGAAGCAAAACGAAAACACAATCCTTCAGAGACCTGGTTACAATAGTAGGAATCTCTCTATCAGGAGCACACCCCAAAAGCAGTTACGTAATAAGCAAAATCTCTTCCTCTCGTTTCTTTACGATCAACACACTTTGAATTTCTTAATGGTGTTAGATGTTGGCCGTAGAAAACAAAAGTTAAAAGACTATTAGACTAATTACTAATCTCATGTTGGTGATTCTAATTTAAGGGAGATAGAGATGAGATATTAAAACCATAATTTAGAGTTAATTAGGATAAACATTCATTTTAAATAATATCTAATTTAGTTTAATAATTATCTAGACCTTTTAGATATTATCTAGACTAATTGAATCACCTTTTTTATTTTATTAAATGAATTCCTAATCTAATACAAATATGAAAAAAAAAAACAAATCATATATTTGTACATAAAATCCAACAAAATTTTATTTTAGAAGCTAGGCCTAGGTTAGACCTAGCTTCCGAAGATGACGTTCGATATCTTCGGGTCGTAACCGATCCTCCATCCCGTTTTGTCTCGGTAACTCCCATTCTCCCTTTTCATTTTTTCGAAGCCCTTTGTTCTCGACTTGTGCCCAATGCGGTGGTATCAGGTATTCGATTTTCAAAATA
The DNA here is from genome assembly GCA_001633085.1 of Carthamus tinctorius. Lineage (NCBI taxonomy): Eukaryota > Viridiplantae > Streptophyta > Magnoliopsida > Asterales > Asteraceae > Carthamus > Carthamus tinctorius. Next base: position 7,166 of record LUCG01204364.1, on the reverse strand, counting down.
TCGTCATCCATGTTCATCAACGCTTTGTCTCTTCCACTCGCAAGACAAAATTTCATTCCCGTACCATGGTACCTGCAGTTTATTTGACCGCTCAAAAATTAGTTATGCATTCTTACAAAAAAAATAAATGTTCACATTTCTATTCTAAGTTTATTTTAGAACAAGTCTCTACTTTAAAAATAACCGTTTATTTCTCAATTGGAAATTGACTCAAATAGCCATTCTATACATTCAAAATTGGTATTCTAGTCATTTTCTCTCACATTTTTACACAAATGTCACTACATCTGCAATATCCAGATCCGTAATTTACGGACCTAATTAAAAGACTCACAAGAAAACGATTTGGTCAATTTCTCTTTATCTATGTCGGCAAATTATATCTAGGTCCGAAATTATTTTTTTAAAAGAAAAATTGACGAGATTCGTCATTTTTTGTGTCTTTTAGTTAGGTCCGCAAATTACGAACCTGAGTATTGCGGATGTAGTAACATTTAGGTAAAAATGGGAGAAAAAATGACTGGAAGACAAATTTGGATGTGTATTTTGGATATTTGAGTCGTTTTCCCTTTTCAATTCCACCATTAATTATGAGATGCAGAAACTCGTTACTCCCTCTATTATTAAGGGTAAAATAGTCTTTTAGTTGATGAAAATTAATGTAATAATTATGTATTTCTAAGACCGTTTTTTAGTTATGGACATTTAGTTTGGGAGAAAAGATATCCGATGATGTATCATCGACGTTTTACGTACCCATCTACTAGATGCAAGAGAAGTTCCAAGTTATGCATCGACGATAAGTCTAAGTTTTCTTTCACGAACGGCGATCTCGTGTGATCCAAACAAAGTTCCTCCCCGACGTGCGCGTAGAACCATGTCGTCCAATCAGTGATACGTTGAACAAGGGACGACGTGTGTTCGTTCAGGACGAGACCGGGTACGGTCGGCACCTTATCGTGGACGTTGAAGACTCGCAACACCTTCACTCCAAGCCCTTCGACCCTTTTCTGAAACCGTGTGTTGCCGACCCTTGGTCCTGAAAACGAGAACACGGATACGGGTACTTCGCGCATGTTATCGAGCACGTCTAGACCGGATTCTGCTATGTCGTAGGCACTTAAAATGGCCAACGCGCTCCCCAAGCTGTGGCCGGTTATTGTGATGCTCATTTCCTCGCCTTTTTGCCCGTAGAGCTTCATCAGTCTCGATACTTCGGCCAAAAGCTGCGGGTTAAGATATAAAAGCGAATTATACTATGCTAGAGATGCACAAGTGCCCAACGCCTAGTAGATCTTTGTTGGGTCACTGACCAGCATTTTCCTAAATCGAAACGTGACACTGGCTGCCACACTATATGGAAATAAGTTGCGTCTTCTCCATCAACATCGCTTTTAGCATAGTGGTAAGCGCTTGGATCCTAATGATATTTTCGTTTTCAGTATGCACAAAAAATGTCTTGGTCATATACGGGATTTTGTTGTGAAAACGGGCCGATTTTTTTGGGCCGGGCTTTCTCAGAAGCCGACCCTCAAAAACTAACTTATTGTAACATTTTTACATAGAACGTTTCTTTATTTGGTCCTATAAACTTAAGTTCTATAAAACACTATATTACGACACTTATTTATTCTAGGAGTGTAAAGAGCACTCAATGTCCGAAAACACAACCTTTTCTTGATCTAACAAGCAAACCAATCATCGAGCCGATCGTTATTAACCCGTTAACTATAATAATAACGATAATATACTACTTGTACGCAAATGTTTGGATCAAAATTGGTACCTGTTCACGAGCCGAGAACCTCGAATACGGGCAATTTTGATCTTTATCGGTATAAATATGCAAAAACCCGGCCATGACTTTGATGCCCGGGTCTCGGCTAGCCAATTTCTGAGCCGAGACCGGTTTCAAGAAGCTCACGAGCTCCTGCATCCACTCCAGCTTCGTGACGGTCCCCCGCCACGCGATCACCACGTCCCGCCGCCCCAACCGGGCGGCGGTCTCGTCGTCCGAGACCGCAACGAACCCCATCCAGTTCACCACCGGGTTCCACGGCCCGTCTGGGTGGATGGAGTTCGTGAAGAACTTCGGGATCAAATTACTCGTGTTGCTCGAGTAAATATAGCTCGTGATCTCGTATCCCGAGCCGCCCATCCCGAGACCTTGGAAAAAGGTCTCGGGTGGGACCTTACAGCTTCCGCAGTATCTCGAAAACGGGTCGTGATCGAACGCCCTGTAACACGATTGGGCCATTTCGCCGTAGCGGATGAGCTCGGACCGTAAGAGTGGGTCGATGGGGTCGAGCAGGCCGGACCAGCCGTTTTGACCGTGGATTTCCCTCCAATTTTCGCATACGGCGGTTGTTTTTTCTGTCGGGGTGGTTGCGGGAGATGCCCGGCATGTCGCCCGAAAGAATGGAGTCGTTGCCGGAAACCGCTGCCGGAAATTATTTGGGGTTGAAGTGGGGGTGGGGAGGAGGTGGGCATTGATGGTGGCCATTGAAGAGTTGGGTTATTTGACTATGTGAGAGTTGGGGTTTATAAATCTTTTTTTGAAAAGGATTTATATTATTATTTTTTTATGAGTTGTTGTAATTATTTAATATATTCACATTGCTATTTGGGTTTTTAACTTTTTATATCATTATTTATTGGTTTTTTTAATCACCGATTTAAGTTATTTGTTGAAAATATGCTCAGTGTTACTATCCTCTGAAAAATGTCTTTAATTATTCATATTGTTTATGTTAGCCTTGAAAAAATAACAATAATATCAAAAACAAACTTGGAAGGGAGATGGGGTATATTATAACAAAAATCCGAAACTGAATAACTTGTCCAAATCAAAACGGTTTCGGGTTATACGGTTTGTGGGTTAAACGGTTCGGTTAATAAGGTAAATTTCGATTTCGACTATTTATTTACAGTGTTAGTTAACCGAATAACAAAGAATACTATCATTTAATTTTATATAATTTCCTTCTAGATGAAGCGGTTTGAACATATATAAAACTAAAAGAACAAGAACTTGAGATATATTAAACAAAATATATTCAAGATGGTAAAAAAATTTAACCGGTAACAATAATATACTGGAAGAATGAATGTCAAGTAATAGAGTAGAGGTCTCCTTAAAACGGACCAGATCACTGGGGGGAATTAACGACATACGAGTAAAAATAATAATTTTTTTACCTAAAATAATTTATGATTTTGACATGTGGGTGGGGGTCCTTCCCCCCACCTTGTCAAGGTGCATCCGGTGCTGTGCATGTCTTTTTCATTGCGTTCTTGGAGACCATGGTGGTTCAACTGCGACAATGTTGCATTAAATGCCAATTATGTTGCATTAAATACTCCATTAAAGGTGTGCCTATTTTGCTATACTTATTGGGTTGAATTTGTGTGGTTCTGTATTCCTCCAAGAATGGGTTCTGTATTCCTTAGTTCTTTGGATCCAAAACAACTTCCTTAGTTCATCCCCTGAAGAACTTGCTTAGTAATCCGTAGTCATCCGACCCTCCTATACTTACGTACCATTGCGTAATGTTTGCCTAAAACTAATGAGTGTTGTCAACCTTATGCATCAAGAAAAGTAAGAAGTCACGAAAGATTCATTTTTATCCTAACGAATGTCTTTTTTTGAAGAAGGTTGTATTAAAGAAGCTAGCATGTTCAACATTCGATAGGCTGGGTCGATTTAACAAGAAAAGTGATACGAGTAAATGTCCTAGAGAAGTTGCAATTTACTTTGATAAATAAGTGAGTAAGAAAACACTTTTAAAGGTAATAGATATTGAGATAACATCAAAGAAATTAAACACAACTTAACAGAATATAGGGTGGGTCACCTTATACACCAATAAATGGTGTTGAGGGGCATAAAGTTCCAATGTGCACCATTAAATGCACTTTGTACTAGCCACTAGGAACATGGGTATTTTAAGAAGCATATTAAAGTTAAGCATATTTCCAAAATATGATAATGTTGAGCATATGCTTTATATTAGACCATCCATTATGGGAGACCCGATGGCTTTGGCTTAGCCATCAGGTTGATTGGTTTGTTCGGCAACGCCATACTGGTTACTTCGGGTTCCAGCACCCCCACCCTCCTTCGGTTTCCAGAAGCCGAGAGGCAACCCACCCCACCCTATACCCTCACCCCCTTTCTCTTTCTTGTTTCTCTCTATCTTTTCTTCTCTTATTTTTTTTTTCTTATTAATTATTTAATGTGTAGGTAAGATTTGGTTGGGATCTTAAATTTATTTCCTATGATGACTCAATGTCATGGACGTCATGTGACATTAATCACCACGATGACAATTTTCACATGGGAATTTATTGCATATTTAAAGAAAAATGATAAACTACAATCATACTTAAATCATCAATCCTCCTCTAGAAAAGAAAAGCTCATAAATCTTATAGAACAAGTTTAAAAACTCTCAAATATGGTTGAAAATGATAAAAGGAATACATATAAATGTAGAGGCAGGTTCATACGAGAATACTAATTTTTTAAAAGAATATGAAAAACTTTTTTTTATGTACAAAATCATATATGATTCACATAAAAAAATCCACGTATAAAAAATCATATATGATTCACGTATAAGATCATATATGATTCACAACACTTACCTGCAACTTAAGTTGCGAAAAATTCGTCCACGTTGCGCTCGCAACTGTTTTTACGTTCGCAATGAAAAATAAGTTTGGTGCGGCGGCGACGACGAGAGGTGTAGGTCGCAACAATATTGAGTGAGGTCGGCAACTTTATTTTTTATTTTCGTGTTTAGTTTTACCTGTTATTCAAGTTTCAGGTTAAATTTTTAAATAATAAGGATGTATTTAATAGGCTTTAAAAAGTCTAAGAATCTATTTAACACCTTTTAAAAAGTCTAATGACTTATTTGTTCCAAAAAATTGTTCAAGGACTTAATCATTCCAAATGCTAAAGTCCATTAGGTTTTTATGGATTTTTCTCTTAATGATTTTATATCATTATATAAATTAAACAATTAAATAACGAATATACAAACCTAATTATTTTAGTCTTTTTTAAAACTAATAATGTTTACAAATCAAAATCTTTATTAAACGATTTCAACCAATGTTTGATGTTTTAAACATTAGTATATAAATTATACAATTATACAATCAACACATGAACCTAAAACCAAAAACTTATATGGGAGTCAACCAAAAAATTCATTTGAAATCAACCAAAAAACCGAAAAGTTCTATCGCGATCAATCAAACAACCCAAAAAATCTTTCGATTAAAACAAAACCTATCGAAATCAACCAAAAAATGGGAAGAAAACTCTCGAAATCAAACAAAAACTTAATTATATGGTGCGAGTTTAATTTTTAAGTTTGGAGATATATTTATTTTGAAGTTGTGATTCGCAAACTTTAGTCCGATTGTAATAGAACTTGAGAAAATGGGATGTTTGGTCTAATTAAGTAAATTTCAAGTGCGTCGTTAACTTAAATTGAAGTGGGCTCATTTACTTAAGAGGATTTGAGACCAATTGATTAAGAGTTTATTTTAGAGAACTGGGTTATAGTTTAGAACTCGATCAGGTACTCGGTAGAATTCGAGTTAGAGTGATTAGTTAAGGAATTGAACGAGTAAGCACCAATCTTACTAGCGCTTATTTTCAAGAGAGGTTCGAAGGAGAATAGTAATTCATTGAGAGCTATTTTCAGTTGCCACCAGGTGAAGTTTTCTTAAAAACCCAACTTGTTTTACAAGCCGATTTGTTTCAGTAAATTTGTTATCAATTGTTTTACAGTTGCGACTTGCGAGTATCATTCTTATAAATTTTTACGTGAGCATGACATATTGCATATTAACTGCTTTTGCAAGATTAACTGCAGCCAAGTGTGATTTTATCGTGTGGGCGTATGGTAGCATGGGCGAGTGTGTGACCTAGGGCAAATGTGTGGCCTAATTGCTTAGATCGTCGATTGTGTGGACGATCTTTGGTGAGAAGTCTACCACATGCTATATCTGTGTGCATTCATGAATTTATTTTCATGTTTTGAAATTCTGGAAAGATTTTATAACTGATTTTAAGTGTTTAGCTGCAAACAGTATTGAGGGGACTCACTAGACCTTTGGTCTAACCCTAGCTTTTCAAACTAAAACCTTTTCAAGTAAGCATGTATTGGTTAGCTTAGGAAAGGGGAAAGCAAAGATGTGAGATGGTTAGAAGACACATTCCTTTAGCATTCTCAGTTGTCGTATTCTTGTTTTTCGTTAGATAGAATAAAGAAGTACAAACTCTACCCTGCGTGGTGGCAATTTTGTTTAGACCATATGATTGTTAGTTGTTATGAGAACTCATTTGGAGTGTTATTTCCGCATTATTACTATTATGAAATTTGAGGTTGTTACAATATATATAAAAAGAAGAACCAATGGTTCGTGAGTCGACACCATGAGAACTAAGTATTCTCAGATGTATTAAAATAATGATATCACTAGACTTATCAAGTTGGATGTTTTTCAAATATCCTTTTATTTTGCATATATGTCAAAATATATAATATAAATATTCGACATCCACTTAATTGCATCGTTTAAACGTGTTAATAAAATTAAGTTACAAATAAGGTTAATTGAGTTATTAGTATGCTTATGTAACTTTAGTAATCTCCAAATATTGTTTTGTTGTATTGAGTTATTATGGTGTTATTAAAATATGATTTTACATTTTTTTTAAATGAAGTTTTTATGCAAAATACGGTATCAAACACTAATAATAATAAACATAATTATGATGGTTGTTTAAAATTTGAAAGTAAACAAGATAACAACTTCGAGCCATCGATCAACGAATTTTATGTCAATTGCAAGCTTTAACGTTAAAAAGAACATACCTCAAATTGATGTCAATACCGAAAAAATTAACTCTACCTTCACATATCTCAACCAAATTCTTTCTAAACGAAGCAACGTGGAAAAAGAGATAAAACAACAGAAAATAGAGAGAATCAAATACGTAATCCTCATTAATCCTAAGCCCTTTTCAATACGGAGGAGGTTGCAAAGGAAATGAAAAAATTTTCTGTAAATTTTTCAACAGGAAGGGTGTGTTTAGTTGTAGAAAATTTTTCTGTTTTCTAGAAAATTTTTCTATGAAAAATGAA
>LUCG01204288.1:0-11160 GCA_001633085.1 Carthamus tinctorius | reverse complement strand
TGGATACATACAATGAAAAAACGTGACAAGTTCGATACACACCCATGTAATTAACCCTAATTAGTAATTACCCACTCCCAAGATCTCTACTTTTTTCTCAATGCGTATATTCTTCAAATATCTTTTCTTTTATTCATATGAAAAGGTTAAGAAAAAAGATATCTTTTTTTTTGTTCCTAGGCTATGTTTAGTAAGCTAGCTGGTAGCTGGTAACTGATACCTGATAGCTGATAAGCTAGCTGTTGATTGATTAGCTTGCTAGTAGCTGATAAGCTAGCTTATGAACAAATTATGTTTGGCAAAAACTAGCTTATGAGTATATAAAATGACCAAAAAGGGTATTTTTGAATTTAATAATTAATATCAATAAGGGTATAATTGAAAAAAACTACAAAAAGCTTCCAAAAAGCTACTCAAAGTAGCGTTTCAAAAAACTAGCTTCTGGTATACGTTTGAATGGACCAGCTTAGAGCATCTCCAACAGCTTCTCCAAAATGGAGAAAATGAAGAAATATGGGGATTTTTAGCTAGAATGTGCTCCAACAGCTTCCCCATTTCTTTCTCCAAAATGGAGAAAGTAGGAGAGAGAAGAGGTTTTTCTCCAAATATGGAGATAACCCCAAAAATGATTACTACATAAAAGAACCAATAGGAAATTTTGAAAATAACCTCCAAAATAATTATTATATGAAAGAACCAATAGGAATATTATAAGCAATGTTTGATGTCTCTAAAATGGAGAAGCTGTTGGAGACGAATATAATTTATTTTGGAGATTTTGGATTTTGGTTCTCTATTTTGAAGAAAATTTTAGAGAAGTTGTTGGAGATGCTCTTATAAGCTAGCTTATTTTTGCCAAACAAATCCTTAATGATCTTAATTATCTGGAATTTCGATAATCAAGGAGGTAATCTTGTTTCTTAATTGTCTGATTTTAATTTTTATGGAGAATAAATTGTATACAAGACTATGATGGGGACAACCACATGCTAAACCTAGAGATCACCATGCAGGTTTGCTTATTTGCATCAAAACATTTCTGCTTTTCTTCTTTTGTTACCAAATTATCTTCATTTTACATATTTATAAAAACTGGACAAGTTCATTTGGTTGGATATTTTGTATAAATCCTTTAAAGATTGAATCTTGAAGATGTAAGTAGTGTTTTGGAGAACAGAATTTGATCTGGGTGTAGGTAGTCATTGCCATTAGTGTTAAGTAATTGCCACGAAATACACACAACGGGGAAAACAGGTGATATTCGATCGGAATGGTAACATTTGAACAATTAGAAAAAAGTTCAATAGTATAATGAGTACAAAAAAAAAAGATCAATGATAACATATGATCAAACAAAATAGTTAGTTACCCTTATATGTCATTTACTCGTGTAAGCACTTACCAAGTCATATTACGTTACTGGAAACATATGGCAAGGATCAAAAATCTTACCCTAGGAAGAGCGAATGCAAAGATGAGAAATGAGAATCTTACCCGGTCGGCCATCTTCGTGCTACGGCTTGACGCCGTTGGTGACAAGTTAGTGACTTATTAATGAGAAATTAATTATTTTAGTTATTTAAAAATACGTCTAACACCTTTAGGTCTGGGATTGGTACGGTACCGGTTCGATAGTTGATATTTCACTTTCACATTCACTTTCTGCTTTTACACAGATTGTTATTGATATTTACTCCGGTCTCGACATGGCATTAGCATAGCTGATGTGGTGTTGAGGTGCCACTGAAGCAAGAGATGCTTCAATATGACCACACCCCATGCTCTAAGACCATCCGTAGCGGAATAGCCGATGGCATCGGCAACCCCACCGTGGAAGTATTGGGTTCGGCTTCCCCTTGTTGATTGCTTAGACGAGCCCCACCCCACCCCCCTCTCTCTATCCCTCTTATTTCTCTCTCTTATTTTCCCTTTATTTATTATTTAATGTATGAGTAATATTGTGAATGGATTGGATTGGATTGGTTTGGATAAGATAGTGGAAAGCTGATGTGTCGATTGGGTCCATTGGATTCGGCTAAGTACGGTCTAAGATGATGGGAAATTTTGAATCCCCTTTCCAAATTAAAGACGCATCCAATTAAATGTAATGAACGTAATTAATTCTTCACTCGGATTAATTGTGTTTTTAACCAATACCAAAATCAATTCTCCAACACAGTAAAACATCAAAAAGTAAATTATTTATCTATAAATAATCAAATTGACCTAAGAATATGATGTTTAACAGGTCTCACAACGATGTATCATAAGTGCAGAAAGTGAAAAATTAATCTGATTCTTTTAAGGCTATGCTTGGCAAACTAGCGGATAAGGTAGCTGATGAATAAGACGTGTTTGGCAAAAACTAGCTGAGAACGTAGGTTATGACTGCAAAATGACAGAAAAATACATGTTTAAAAATTGGTAGCGTAAAACTTAGCAGGGATATATTTGGAATAAAAAACTGATAAGTCCCGTAGTTGGATGCCTTCGTGTCCACATTTGGCCAAACTTTTCAACCAAGGCTTACGTAGAATGTGCAATGAGTCGGGACGGGCGTTAAAAGATGCAACTATCGTGTATGTTGATGTCTACACTATCAAATACAATCTCTTTGTCAACCCCTCAAAATACGGTAACTATAAACTAAATATTTTCGGCTGTAATGTAATGTTAGTTGGTAAATTAATTACAACGGTGGTTATTTTGTGGGTTGACAGGTTTCGTACAACCATTTAAGGCATGTTGTGGGTCCGGAGGGCCTCCAATTATAATTACAACGTGAACGCCATATGCGGTCAACCCGGATACGACATATGCGATAATGTGACATCGGCCATAGTTTGGGATGGTGTTCACTGCACGGAAGCTGCAAATAGGCTAGTTGCTGACACGATCCTCTCCGTGCCATCGTTAAAACTCGACCGCTTTTGGTCCACCTTTAGTAGTACCATAGAAGATGCATAATAGTAGTAAAACAATGGCTTGAAATTGTATTTACTATAAGGTTGTCAATATCCAATCATTTGCAGTAATGAAATGGAAATGGAAGGATTTCTATTTCAAATTCGTTATAATCTCATGTTTGATTTGCAGGATTAGTCGGACTTGAAATCATAGGATTGATGGGAAAAACAACCACTAACGGTAAAGAATAAACGTGGAATTAATCTGTCATTGAAACTCCACTGTAGATTGGACTATTGCAAACTTTTGCAATATAGCGCAATACATTTATATTTCATCTCTTTAATTTTATTCTGTGAAATTGTGCGGTTTTAAGTAACAAATGAATACTTTGTTGGTTATCAGTTTTAATGTTTTTGAACAACATATATAATACACGCATACGTTCTGATACGAAGTCGACGAGGTATTCGGGATCCAAACGGGCACCCGACTAATTCTCGGCGACCATAAACCACCCGAAGGTTGATTCATGGTCAAGGTATCGCCACATGCTCGCCCTATGAATCGAACTCGGGTATACAGGGATGTCATCCACTGTCCATCTCAAGGATGTTACCGACCACTATGCTACTAATGCTTTGATGGCTTGTGGTTATATTGGTTTGATTTTCGGTTTTATTATTTTGTATAAATTTTCTTTTTACAATTTTACGAAAACTACGAGAGGGAAAAAAACTCATCAACTTTATAACTCATCCATTAGATTCATAATTTTTGCCAAACAAACGTATTTTTAAGATGGATTAAAAATTAAAAGTTTGTTGTAGTTGTCTTATTTGTTTTTAGCTTGATTACATTTTTTGAGAGAATTTTTAAGTTAGCTAGTTGATTTTGATGGATTTTTTTTGAATTTTTCAATGAGTTTTCTATGTTTTTATTATACATGTATTTTCCAAATAAATTGAACATCTCTCAAGATTTAACTCATGCACATTTCATACTCCAAAAAATATTTTAGTTGTAAAAATTGGTTGAGTGGTGCATGGGAGCTCACTCGGACCTTAATACGTTTGCCATTTCTTAGCGCTAACTATCATTAAAATGATGAGCTTTTTAGTCTTTTCAAACTCTGGTAAAAAACGTGTACAAATATTTAACCACCCTCTGTAATCATATATGTTAGGATCATTTGCCCAAAAATCGTTTTAATCCGTTGTTTTTTTTATCTTATAATCTATGTCCACTAAAAAGATTGAGTTTTACTCCAACACCATTATAAAAAAATGAGGTCAAACCTTCACGTAAGTTCCTAGACACTGTATACATCATATGTGCAATGTTCAACTTGTTGCACTGATGACGAAAACTTTACCGGCTCAATCACATGGATGGTGGGAATACATTCAACGTCTCTCGGATGCTAACTTGACCTCTACAAGTCCATTTTCATGTATCATCATTAACCCTAAAGGGTTAGGTCGAACGAGAAGAGATCATAACCATCATACTGTTTTACGATTATAAAAACATGTTATCTTAGGATAAAACAAATCATAGACTGTTGTCAATTTTCTCGGTTTGCAATTAAAAAGAAAAGAGTAAATTACATATTTGGTCCTATGGTTTACTCTTTATTGTACTATTGGTCTCTCTTTTAAAATAATTATNGCACTGTTGGTCCCTGTCCCTAACTTTCAGTCTATTAAGTATAGGGACCAACAGTGCAATATAGTGTAAAACATAGGGACCAATGGTGCAATATAGTGTAAACCACAAGGACCAACGGTGCAAGAAAGTGTAAACAACGGGGACCAAATCCATAATTATTTTGAAAGAGGGACCAACAGTGCAATTAAGAGTAAACCACAGGGACCAAATATGTAATTTATCCAAAAGAAAAAAAAAGCTCGAACCTTGGAACCCTTTTCTTATTTCATCAAAATGACAATTACCTCATAAATCAGGGGCTAAATATGTCAATACCTATAAACTTAAAGGACCTTGATGTAGCTTATTGGCATCCCGCCGATATATGCTATTTCCCCCCTTTCTGTTTTCCCGCCAAAATTGCTCTACCACACTCTCCAAAATCCCAAACCCTGATCGAGAGATTTTAGATTCAAAACCCTGTAAACCTTGATCGGAGAAAATGGAGGCCAACGGTGGCGGCGGTGGTGGTGCGGCGCCTACCGGCTGTTACAAGTGCGGCCGCCCCGGGCACTGGTCGCGTGACTGCCCGTCAAACCCCAATCCTGACTCTAACCATGACCGATCTAGTAACAAACCGGCGGCATCGTCGCATCCTTTCAAGGCAACCGGTGCGGTTGGTGGTGGTGGCTCGTTTCCGTCCCAAAAGCAGCCGATTGAGAAGCCGAAGAAGGCCCCGAAAACCAGACCTAAGCTCACGCCGGAACTGCTTCTTTCTGATGATGGTCTTGGATTCGTTCTTCGGCATTTCCCTAAAGCTTTTAAGTACCGTGGCCGTGGCCATGAGGTATTGGTTTTTCCGTTTCAATCTGCTCTTCATTTGTAGGTTTTTAGATGTTTACTTGAATTTGAGAAACTGGAGCATTACATTGACTGGAAAATTGAGGAAATATCAGATCGGCACGTCATTTTATCGATATATATAATTCTTATTGTCAATGTTACAAAAATTGCTAGGCGGTACTCGAGCGGCCCACCCCCTTGTAGCGAGTACTCGGATTAAGCGGGGAGTACTCGGACTGGAATTTTTGTGTATAAATGTGAAAATTATACATATAGCATGTTTATAAATCATAAATAATCAAATATAAAGATGGTTGTCTATAGCATCCAATATATATGTTTAAAAACACCAACATAATTACTTCAAATAAAAATATTCGTTCTTAGTATTATTATTATTATTATTTGATCGAGTTTGACCGAGTAATCCCGAGTTTTTTTGACTGAGCAATCACGAGTAATCGTCGAGTTGCCCGAGTTTGCCGAGTACTGAGTAATTGGCCGATTTACCCCAACTTGCCTCGGCTAAGGCCCGAGTAGAACTTAGTTGCGGAGTAATCGGCCGCCTAGGCCGAGTTTTGCAACACTGCTTATTGTGTGCTACTATGTGGATGGAATTCTGATGAGGAAGAAAACGAATGCAATTGGAAATATTCAAATCAGATGTATGAATAAGCTAGTGGAATACACCAACTGCGTAAGTTATATCAGGCTATGAAGAAATAGGAAGAAAGAAATTGGAAATAGTTTACCTCAAGATTCTAGATCTTATAAAGAGATCATTATGATAACCAAGGGCAGAAACATATTGTACCATATCCTTTGTTAAATCACACAACATAATTTGCAAACCCTTGATGCACTAACAGAAAAGGCAACCATTTTATGTGGAAATGTGTGGAACCTTATTAGATCACTCTCCAAAAGGGCCATTGAGGAAAGAAGGGAGGTCTCAACAAATATTGAGGAGTAATGGTCCAACTATAGTTAATGTTTGACTCCAACACGCCCCCTCCAACCAAGGCTAGACAGGGACGTATTGTCCGAGAGTGTAGAGAGGGGGTTAGACGGACGAGAGGGCTAGATGAGTACGGATTGCTTAATGTCGAGTTTTTAGATTGGTAGACCTTTGGCTTTGATACCGTGCGAGAAACTGAGAATATGTGGAACCTGTGGATTTACTCATCAAAATGAGACTATAGTTTTTTTTGTTTTCATTATCCTAATTTAACAAATGAGACGGTCCCTTATTGACTTACCCTATAAATAGGAGTTTTTGTTCTATGGAGGAACGCCTAAAAACTAACTCATTTATCATATTTGAGAAAGGATGGACAAGATCATCTTCTCTTAATTCATATAAAGCTATTCTATTACGTAGTACTAAGCACCAATGCAATGAAGTTTGTGTTGACAAGTTGTATAATATGTTCTAATGCATTCCAATTGACTCGTATCCTTCACATGATTGCTTATAGCTTCTCATGCTTCCTATGCCAATCTCATGCTAATGCAAAGTTCTCATGCAAGACTTTTGAATCCGCTATCTTGATCATGAACTAATGCACGAGTCATAAGGTGTGTTTTGTTTCATGATTAGTTGAACATGTATAACTTTAGTTTACACATTGTGTTAAGAATTAAAGTGTTCCACATTTTGTTTATTTCCTCTTGTGTTAAAACATTATAAGGTGGCTGCCATATTAATGACTTATGTAGTGAACATGAAATTCAAAATTTTATGCTTCGCTCCTGGTTCAATAACTAAATTGTAGTAACAGAACATGGTTTAATAACTGTATTTCGTAATGTTTGTTAATAGGATTATTAAATTATCATGTCACCAAATTTGATGGACTCATTTAAATATCAGTGCTGAACCCCAATGATTATGCATGCATTCTATGATAGGATAATGATTTTGATATTTGATTTACTGTGTAAATCAATTGTTAATGTAATAAACACTATTTTTGTTAAGAAACAATAGCAAAAAAACAGGTGGTCACGACTCATCTCATTAATTTATGTATCACATTGTCCATTGTTCCAAATTATCAAATTTCAGAACCTTGGTAGGGGGTTAGCTTCATCCCTTTTTTTTGGGATGATCTAATGGCATTCTAGAAAATCGTAAACAAGCAACTAGGATGCATCATAATGGAGATAATTTGTCCTAACTCCTAAATTAATTGTGTGGCTGATTATGGTGCATTTTATAATCAAGTAAAAGAGATAAGTTTTATCGAATTGCGTGAAAAACTATGTGCAGATAAATGATCTGGGGAATCTACTAAGCTTATATGCGGAATGGCACTCACATTTGATTCCTTATTACTCCTTCAATCAGTTCGTTCACAAGGTAGAACAACTTGGCGGCTCAAAACGTGTCAAGGTAAAGCATTTTTTTCCAGACACCTCCTGTTGCATCTACAAAATGCAACATATGATCTGTTGCTACCAGGTCCCTATACTGAGTTTAAGAGTATAACTAGTCTTGAATCCTTAATGTATTGTTTTAGCATGAACCTTCCCTTTGTCATTATAAAACCTAATGTGAATGCTGCTGAAAAGGTAAATGGATTTCTTTGATTCACTCAGCTGGGTATGTGCACACTGTTCAGCTGAATGAGTAAATGATAACAGAACCTAAAGTATAGTTATTTTATCGTTCTCTAGATTCATTGTTGGTGGGAAAGTTGTGGGGATTTTCATTAACCTTGGATTCTTCCATTTTTAGTCAAGGTTAACTGAAGTTTCAAACCAAATTAGTTGGAGTCTCTAGAACTTATCCCATGGGCCATGGGGAAGATAATTCATTTTTTAAGCCCATATATACCCTAGAATTGCATAAAGCAGTTTGCAGAACATTTGAAATAAATGAAATAGCAAAGAAGTGAGGTAAAAGTGCTTTGATGATAAATTATGTGAGTAATGTTTGATGATAAATTATGTGATAAATCTTTAATGCAATTTATTTGGACCAAAAAGTAGTCGGTTATAGCGCTTTTTACTCAAGTAAGTTTTTGGGTCCATTATGTATGATCTTTTAACTGTTATGCTCATAGAAGAGAAAAAATTCCACTATCAACATTATGGCCATTGTTGTACCTTAGGTACATCATGTTTTATATCTAGTCTCTTATGATGGATATACTTATTGGGTTAAGGTAAAACTGAATGCTGGGGGTTCATCTGTTTATGGCTAGTTATTGTAGATTGAATGTCGGTGGATCATGTGTTGATAAAGTTGATACTGATGAGTGTTGGACTGTTGGTTGTTTCCACTGACAATGATAGTCGAATACAAACCAAACGAAAACAGAGAATTTGGTTTAGGTGGGATTAGAGAGCACAACGTCTCTTTCTTAAAAAAAAAGGCAAATTTCTGTACGTATATTGATATAGAAAACCCAATGAAATAAATATAAAATGATGAAAACATTTAATCTGCCATTGTGAAGACACTTGAGAACACATGTTTACGGGATTTAGTATTTTACCACCAAAGCGAAGAATACTGCTTTTAGGTGCTTTATGAAGGGCTTGGTTAAAAAGAGCATAACACCATTAGTTCGACGTATTCTGGAAGGAGCGTACAACACTTTGTCTAGACAAGCAGTGGTCTTAGCTTTGACTAAGGGGCTATTTACTAAACGCTTACCCGGTAAGCTTTACTAGGTCATTTACCTCACATGATGAACATGGCAAGGACCGAGAATCTTACTCAGTAAGAGCAGTTATGAGGATGGGAAGTCTTACCCGGCGTTTACCAGGTAAGTTTTTGCATACAATACTGTTTTGATGTACTACAATCATGCTCGATAAAGTAAGTTATTATTACCGGTAAGCACTTACTAGGTAAGTGTTTGGGTAAACAGCCCCTAAGATGAAGGCTGGGGGTCAGGGGTGACTAAAGACCTCTTATTGGAGACAATGAAGAAAAGAAAAGGATTCAAGGATCATAGAAGGAGAACGAAAACTTGGAGTGAAAATTATCTTATGGGGGAATGGGTATTCTTTTCCTTATTTGTTTATAAATAATTATTCACATATGCATTGTCCTGGTTTTGGTGGAAAGTATTTTCATCTTGTGAACTTGATTTATGTGATGAAGCNTATGTGATGAAGTTACTAAACTGAGTGTACACTAATTCTGGCCATGGATACAATAATAGTTGAAATGCACCAATATGTAATCAAAAGGCAAAAATCAAACATGCATTTGCTCTTTTGGTTTACAGAAAATGCATTTTACTATTGCACCGCTACTTTATGTTCACTTTGTAACCATTGGCTTAACCAGCTATGCATAAACGATCTGCGAGAAAGAGTTGCAAACGGAGGGGACCCAACCAAGCTGCGTGAAACACCTGAGCCACAAGAAAATTCAAATCACGAACAAGGTACTTTGTGAGCAGTAGCAATTCTTTTTAGAAGTACTTTAAAGATGCTATGTTATCACATGTTTTATTACTTTAGTTAAATTTTCTGCATTCTGTGTAAAACTCATGCTCATTCATTCTTGATTTGGTACCTTTTTTCATATGAAAAATTGTTTTTGGAGGGTAAGGTAGTCCAATAATATTCTTATGTTTTTTACTTTGTTCTATTTATTTCTTGATGTATTGCTTGATGCATAAAATAAACAACTCTACTACCATATCTTTATCCTTCATTGTTGAGCTTTTTTAGTTATTAAATATAATTTTACAATATTGTCCCTCCAAAAAGTTCTGAATATTCAAGAATGAGAGAGTACAATCTGGTCAACTGAAGATGAAAGCCAATGGTTTCTTTTGCATAAAAGGACATGGTGTGTACTAGCAAACATGTGGGGACCTAAAACACTCAGAGAGATGTTCTTGTGTTACAACTTTTCTTCAATCTTTCACATGCTGTTTTGTCCTCATTTTAGTTCTATCATATTATATATAAATGATTGTGTTGTTTTTATTTTTGGATTTCTATTTTTCACCAATTTGCTGTTACAATTAGCCTATTAGAACTGCTACTTTTTTTGTTGACTTGAATAATAGGGAACTTTTCTTTGGGAATGGAAATGGGAATCATGAGTATGATTGGGAATGATAATCTTGGAAAATGGAAAGCCATCCCTCAATCTACCAGAGTATGGATGATTACCATTTTTAAGTAATGACTTGAGGTTCAGAGGAAAACCATAAAAAATAGAAAACTTTGTGACATTCTAATAACCATTTATCTGTACAGTATGTACATGTATATAAATGTAATTTGCCATATAATGCTTTTGTACATAATTTACATGCTTACCTTGGTAATGACATTTTGGCTATTCAAAATCTATGCATTAAGTCATCAAACATTGTAAATGGATCAAAGTTCTTTGAAGTTTAAATGAACCTGATATTTGGGCAAAGTTCTTTGAAGGTTTTCTAATGATTGTTTTTTCATTGTTGCACAGATGCCATGGACCCAGAGGAACCAAATCTTTTTCACCAAGAAGATACTTTGCCAAATCATGATGCAGATGATTTCCAGCATGATATGCTTCATGAGATCTTCGAAAACGCTACTGAAGTAAGTATAATTCCAGTTCTCGTACCAATCATTATTGTATATTGCAGCATATGATGCCTAAATTCCATAGCATAATGTTTATGTGTACTTTGTTGTACAAAAAGGAACCATCTCGGCCATTGAACGACGAGGCTGCCGTTGCTGTACGAAAAGAAGTACCGAGCCAGCCAGCAGATGCTAACAATATTGAAATGTCGG
>LUCG01204103.1:0-11399 GCA_001633085.1 Carthamus tinctorius | reverse complement strand
CATCGGCACCCACACACGACGATCTGCAAGGTGCGTTGAATACACTCATCCCCCTTCGTTGTTTTGATCCCACCCACCACCACCCGAAATAACCAACAGAAGCTTATTGTGTTCATTACTCATTTTTCGTATGAAATTTAGGTGCATAATTGGGTGAAGTCTTTAGGTCCATTTATAGGACAATAATTCGTAACACATAAAATCATACAATACTAGGGGAGTTAAAGTGGACCTGGTCAAAATGGTCAAAATCCTAATTTAACGGACATATGTCCGTTTTAACGGACCTATACTAGGGGAGTTAAAGTGGACCGGTCAAAACCCTAAATTTTTTTTGTCATCTAGCGTCAGGTACGGACCTATGTCCGTTTTAACGGCCCTTTAACGGACTTAGCTTAGGGAGTTAAAGTGGACTTAAGTTGGACTTTGACCGAGTGTCGTTAAAGTGGACCTTAACGGCTCTTTGTCCGTTTTAACGGCCCTTTAACGAACCAAGTCAAACTGACTTTGGTCAAAAAGTGTTTTTCAGTTTGTCGTCTTCTGCTAGGTCCGTTTTAACGGTCCATTTAACGAATTTTTGGTGGTATGGTGCAAAGATGGAGAATGGGCAGGAGGTAAAAGATGGGGTGTGCAAATGGGTATAGGTGCCAAATTCCCTTAATTTGAATATGCCATGTGGAAGGCCGTTATTGGCTAAGTGTTTGACTGCTGCTTTTGGGACCATAACCATTTGACCTTTTGTCTTATAAAACCAAATTGCTGTCCAACAAATTACGAAAATCGCAAAGCACAAGTCTAAATATATGAACAATTAAAGATCGTCAGGGTGCATTTGATCATTAATATTTTTTTTAGTTTCCCAAACTGTTTTCTAAACATCTATACAAAATAAAAATCTTATTTTAGTAGTTTTAAATTTTTCTAAACTCCATTTTTAATTTTCGAAAATGAAAAACAGAACTCCATTTCAACCAAACATGTTATCTAAAATTTTCATATAACACTGAAAATGAAACCTCAACTTCATTTTCTAAAAGGGTTTCTAAGAAAATAAAATCAATTTTCCACAAATAAAAACCTTAAAATTCTTTAATTTTTTTATACCCTTATTTTGCCTTGTTTAAAATCTATTTGCACTCCTTAAAGAAACCTAAAACCATTTATATTGCACTTGAAAACATCATCATCATAGTTCAAATAAAACAAGCACGCATGCATGCTTGCTAATCATAACCAATAATACGAAACCGTTCACGTTCACCATTCAATCAGAAAATACAACCCAAACCAAAAGTAAGGAGGATAATAGTATCATACCAATCAACAAGTATTTAAAAGCCTTCAATTAGTAGATGGATACAACTAGTAAACAACAGCAGTAGCAGCATTTGTAATTTCCAATGGATCAGCAGTAAAACATAACCCGCTTGACATTCTCCTTTAGAGCGGGAAGGGGTCTAACAGCAGCCGCATTCGGCATTGGCACACGAGTGCTCCTCACCCCCATCCCCATTCCACGGCCGCTCGTCATCGACCCACTATCCGATGTATCTGGCTCCATGTAAAACCGGGCACGGAATGCAGCCAGATGAGCATAGTATGCTGGTGGTACTGTCATCAAACCCCAAACATTCTTGTTATCATCTTTTAACTCATTTAAATAATTTTACTATTGTTCATTTTTTTAAGCAACATTCTTACCGATGGACACAGAACGAGTGCACCTTGCATATCTGTCCATATAAATCAAAACTAAATTATCAGAACCAACTACAAAGCGCCACAATCTCATATTTATAAAACATTAGAAACAAACATGAATCCATCGAATATAAATCATAAATAAGAAAAAGGAAGATGTCATACGTGTAACAGAGGTTGTTTGTGAGTGATTGCAGAGCATCAGCTGCAAACTTGTTCTCATCCCACAGCACATGGTAATGAGCAGGCCGGCTCGTACCCTGTTCNATATATATATATATATATATATATATACAGGGAAGGGTTCATGCGAGAGATGTGTAAATAACTTGAGAACCAGGAAAGTAATTTTATAGTGTGTATTCATTGATAACTATATGCTACATAAATTTCATCAAAATATTTATATTGTCAAGAGTACATTCATCAATGAATATATACTATATACTCACTGATGAATATGTACTTGTATTTGTACCATGTCAACGAGTATATTCATCGACGAATATACACTAAAAAACTTGGGAAGTCAGTTCTCAAAGTATTTACACTCCTCATTTGAACCGGGTTATATATATACACAATTCAATTCAACATACTTGAATCCCAGCATGGCTACACAAGTAGAAATCAAACTCCGTGGGATGACATATCTTGGAATCAACAACTGTCCCTGCACATTTCCATACCACACAAAGACAAAATCAACATAAAACGCTAATACACTATTAACCAAATTAATTGTTACAAATCAATTTGCCTACCTGGCAGTATGTTTCCACTCCTGTCGATGGAATTACGATCATTATGATTATTAGCAAACAGTCTTGTGTGGTGACGCTTTTGTACCACCACAAATGTTACTGGAGGCTGATAATTTGGCTCCAATGATGCACATGCCTGATACATGTTTAAAAAATAATCATTGACTACAGTAACAAATAACTAGATTACCATTGGATTCACAGAATAGATTCCACGCATAAATAAATACCTTACGAATTGCATCAAGTTCATAAAGTAAAACTTGATAGAACTGACCCTCACTCACTCCATCCCTACATGGCATCATCTGAAATGTGAGCACCAATCGAAACCACTACTACTCGTACGCAAAGTAAACCACTAGAGGATTAAATAAATACCTGTAGAAAATAATCCGTTGTGGCTTCTGCCCAGTTGCTCGACGGAAAGATATCAGGAGTTCCCTATTTTAACATTCCACATGAACAACATTCATTATACTAAAAAGAATTACAAAATCACAAAATAGAAAGATGGACAGAAGAGCATACTTAATCATGCCACCAGACATTTTGCCTCTAATTGGGTCTTGCCACTCCTTAAACAGATCCTGGATGAGTTCTTGGCGGTGGGCTTGTGCACAAACCAGCCCAGCGTACTTTGTTATTTCAGGCCAATCTTGAGAAGCAACAACCTACATAAGCAGTTCAACACAAGAATTGACGAGCTTATTACAAATCCATTACAAGCAGAAAAAAAAAATGATGCAATTTAGCATGATGTATCATACAGCTGCAATGGATGGGCTTGAATCTTCCCCAGGGTGCGGGTGAGTAACATCAGCACCGAAGATGATGGTAGGAACATCACTAACATTAGGAATCCGCCTCGAAATTGCATCAAGAAGGACTGTATTCCTTCCTCCAACCTTGACATTAATTTTTAAAGCAACATTTGCGAGGTACTGCTTACTCATCTTAAACACATGCTTTGTCAAACAGCACTGAGAAACGATGCCTAGATCAGTCTCACAAATTCGTTTCAGGTCACCTGCATAGAAAAATATAAATAAATTAAAAAAACATAAAACATAACCTTTGTCAACAAAAAAAAGCTTTTCTGCAAAATCTTATACCATAGAGAGAGCCATTGTTGTCTGGCAAAATGACTATGAGCAGATCAAGCTCCTTCTTATGAGGTTGAAGCCTAGTCATGGCATCATGAAAGCGGGCTTTCAACACCCTCTCCACCTGATCGGGACGACCACTAAGCGGGGGAAGCACGGGTTCAGGATTAAATGCCTGCATTAACAATGTGAGTAGTAAGAAAAGAAATTCGAAAGACATTTGAATTGCAGAAAATCAGAAAGTGGAGAGTTGTTGACATACCATGCCAGATATGTTGCACATTTGGGCAAGCTCTTGGCAAAAAGTACGAGCAATATTATCTTGCACATTGCGAGCAAAATTTATGCAGATCCAGCTGGCTACTCTGCCGCCATTAACCATTTTCTGTAACATTTAAGCACAAGACGTTTACGCATCTTAAAACAAATTGTTTCTAAGAGGGTAATTACATAAGCTTGACCATACTTGCAACAGCATTATCAAGAAACATAATCTATATCATGTATGTAACCAACCAATAAAAAGTGAAAATGAAGATAAACTAACGGAACAAAAGTTTCAATAGCCAACATCTTCATAAATGGCAAAATAAGAAGTGACAAACTAAAATAAAGTATATATGTATATGTTTTTATGACACATACAGCATACATGGTACTCCCTCATCCCTAAATAAATGTCCACAATGAAGAAAAATAACACAGTTCTAGAAATGTGAATTACACTTTAATGACTAAATGACAAATTTTACCCTTAATAACAGAGGGTATAATGAATATATCCATCTCATAATTAAAAGTAGATTTAAGAAGTAGGTAGTTACTTATGAGAACGGACATTTAATTTGCAGAATACTAAAATAGTAATGCGGGAAATTATTTTTGAACAGCGGGAGTAGTAGGTAAAGATGTAAATATTGAGAAGTACAGCTACCTTGTTCATCATATTCCATTGACCTACTTGAGGCAGACAGTCCTTTTCACGGCCTGTGTCATGGTACTTGAGCTACAAAAAGTAAAATGAGCAGTTAGAGAAGGTATACTTAACAGTCAACAAACAAAAGAGATATCCATTTACCCAAGGAGGAGGCAATATCCTAGCTTCAACAGAGGCTAACTTCTGACTAATTTTTATCCCAAACTCCTTTGCATAAGGATCTTGACCATATGCATTGTGAGTGACCGTCTACAGAAACATGAAACATGCAAAACGAATAGTAGCCAAGTAAGTAGATAAATCTGCAATATAATGATATCTCTGTAGTAAACAAGCTAACAAGAGGTGTATCTTGGACATTTGTCTGTATTCCAGATATCTATCCTTCTACATAAAAAGAAGACTTTAATTTACCAAAATGGAACACCAAAGCACCACCACTACGTTGAACCCAAAAGTAAAGATAAGAAAATGGTTTGAAACTTCCAAATCAATTTAATCCATATACAAAAGGCACAAACACAGTGGATGTTACAGAAAAGCAAAACCTTCAGGATGTCCATCTCTCTCTGCTGAGGACGCTGACAGGTGACTTTGAGTAGGGCTGTAATTTGCCTCTCGTTTAGCCTCTTTGAATACCTCTGGCCCTCAACAATCTTGCACACCTGATGATTCAAAACATTAGACTGCATCCCATGATAAACAATCACAGGAGAAAAGATGAAAGTTATTTCTGAACCTCCATGGGCAAATAATTAGGTCTCTGAGTATTCCCAACTTGCAGGCATGGCCATTGAATGTGTACAATCGTAAATCCATAAGTCTCACGGAAGTACTCAACCACAGATTTCATTGTACCTCTTTCATCCACTGGAAAGCTGATGTTTGAAAAAAAGAATTTGAAGTGTCATATCTCACAGCATAATCGTATTAAAATACATGTCACAGCTGTTACAGATCAGCAACAAGTTCTTACTTAAGCTCTCGTGTTGCCTGAGATGTCAACCCAGATATGCGATACTTCCGACGCATATTTCCACGGTGCGTCACTTCGACCTTCACTCCTCTTAGTGCTTTCTTTATCTAATGAGTAATACATAGATTCCAGTTCAATTTTAGAAAACGACATGAATTGCTCATTTAGAACGGGTAACCAATCCTAATTAGTAAATGTTCTAGGCAAGATATATTCATGCAAAATAAACTGTCAATTAGTCCGATGATGCTAATCAACTAAAACAAAACTACACCAGAAAAACTATCTGTAGTGTATTCCAGAAAAAGCCATCGGATACAGTTTTTTCAATTTCAATCCATGTCCATGGGTGATGGAAAAACTTCTCATGCAGCTAAATGAACTACTTTTCCAAATAACTGCAGTAAAACCAAATCCTGTTTTCCTTTAAATAGCAACCATCTTTTGCAAATTTAAACATACATGCATAATTATTATCAGCTAATTCAGAAACAAATCTAGCAATGTCGATTTATTGCAAAATTAGTTATCAAAATTATAAAGGGCATTGAGCCATTTTTTTTAAGTGCAGTTACTCTGACAAACCACCACACTTGGAACCAAACAACCAACCCAAAGCATCAATGCCTCTGGATGAAGAATCTAACCTTCACTCGGTCAGCATCAGATAACGGTCTTGCTGAAACATCCCTATTCAGGAGCTGAGTGACAAAGTCGATCACAGGCAGTGGCTCAATGAAGGCAGTTGAGGACATATCTGCAGGTACAACAATATCAAACGACAAGCTGATTGGGAAAAAAATATGAAAAGCCTAAAATAATGCAAGTACAACAATGCAACAAGTACCAGATCATTAACCTTAATATAGACAACTTGGCTGAGTAAGTTTTCTGCCTTTCATACTTGACTTTTGATCTATGTTTTTCTTATAAATGTCTACCTAAGACCGGACCTCAGTTTTCTTAATAATCCATCAACTGATTTACCATTTAGTGAACATACATCACTTCAGACCAACTTTTACCATTGTCGAGAATGAAATCAGGGCTCTGAATGGTTAAGAGAGACCCAGGATGCAAAATCATTCAGATGTTATTGGAACCATTAAGAGGCAATTCATTTTTTGCCAAACAAGATTTACCTCTTAACAATTCAGAGACTGCCTCTTAATGGAACTGTTAAGAGGTAAACAAACAGCCCCTTAGCAACATAAAAGCCAAACTACAACCCTTATGCTAATATTTGACCCATAAAGAGGGCTGAGGGCTGTGTTTGTGTCACCGTATTTCACAACAAAATTATCTGAGGTGATGCAAACTTTAATGTACCAAAAAATGCACAAATCTTTAAATGAATCGCAAGAACCACATATTCAACAATCAATCTAGGAAATAACTTGAACCAAATGATTAACATCGAATATAAATCAAACTGAATGATCAAAGAGTAGCTTTGTGCAAGTCATGAAAAATAAATAAAGGGTGATTTGGAGGAAGATTGTAATTTGCTGGAACTTTTGTATATCCTGGTAAAATTGAACCCTGCAACCAACCAATAGGGCCAAACACACATACGAACCTATATTGAGGGACAGTCCCATCTGAGTAGGGCGTATGCTCTGATAAAAACCACGCCAACTTTCCAACCCTTCACCCAATGGTTGCCTTCGACCCAGATCAGGGGAATAGAACGACCGCCCCACTGGCGAGTACCTATATAAGATCCAACATCAACAATTAGCAACTACACTGGAGACAATAAAATATGCTTGAAGCTATCAACAAAAAATTGCATCTAGACTTATCATCTTTACCGGTTAGTAGGCAACTCCCGAAGAACAATATCGAGCACCTGCAGTGCTTCTTGTGGAGCATCTGCCTGCCTTCCCTGTAAAAACATATCTAAGTGATGCAAGTCAGCACGTGAAGCCAGCTTGATCGCAACTTTGAAGTCCCTCTCTCTCCTGAATTAAGAATGACAGAAGAATTGTTAACATAGACCAGCCCATACATATAGGTGAGCAAATGCAACTAAATTAATCAAGTTGCAAGACCTGGCAGCGCCTGATCCATCATCTTCATCGAGCAGAGTAATTTTAAACTCTTTTGAGACAAAAGGCAGAGGACCTGCGGTATACAGACTCTTTCTTCCATCATATGCAGGAAGCCGCTTCCCAAGATGAGAATCCTTGTACAGTTTCACCAACTGTGCCATCACAGCCCGATTCACGCCACGAGAGGTCACTTCAGGCACAATAGTAACCTACTCCCATCACAATAAAAAAGTAACAGTCAAGTGGAGAAATACAAATTAAGCACGACAGAGTGTGAAAAAAGAACACCTCAAAAACTCACATCATACTGGTGTAAATCCTTGTCAGGCAATTCAGCGAAAAAGTGGTTGGCCTTAACGATGCACCTTGTTCCCGAGCTACCTTTTCCAGGGCGTAAAGGAAACCTCATTGATTTGCTAGAAGCAGGTGCAGCCTGGACAGGATCATCCTGCTGGACAGAGAGCTGTTTAAGCTGCTCCGATGCCTCATCCACAGGCTGATTTGATGAACCCGAAGAAGACTCTCCATAAACCACTTCAGTAGCTGGTTTTCCATAGAGAATAGGTTGTGTTGTGACCCCGGGTTGCTGGGGAGCCTGTGTTGCTTGGTGCAGCTCGGGAGTTGGTGTCCTAGAAGGTCCACCAGCATACACAGGTCCAGAACCCCCATGCACATCACCTCCTCCCAAGCCACCACCGTGCTGAGATGGTGCAGGTCCTCTAGAAGGCTGCTGTTGCAGAGACCCTCGCCCCTGCTGGGGCGGTTGATCAGGTGGTCCACCAGGGTACTGCTGGGGAGTCATGCCACCACGTTGTGGTCCACCAGCACCAGGACCTCCCCTTGGACCCCAGCCTCTTCCTCCCTGAGGTTGTCCACCGTGACCTGGGTAAGGACCCTGTGCTCCTTGACCACCTCGCCCCCGACCCTGATAGCCACCCTGTGGTGGCTGCTGTTGTGCTGGTGGCCGTTGGGCAGCAGTGCCCCGCCCAGCACTGGCTTCCTGAGGCTCAGAGCTCTCTCCTGCAGCAGGTAGTTCAGTTCTCCTCTTCCTCACCATGATGACAGCTAGATGAAGCAAAACATCAAGGTCAGTTTAAGAAAAGAGAATAGCATACTCATACTATAACAATTCTTATGCATGTTTCTCTTGAAACATCAAACACTAGTATACCCCCAAAACCCTAATTGTTTGATATTAGAGAATATACACATTATGAGAAATGCAAACCATAGTACTTGTTGACTTTACAAATCCCAAATCAGAATCATCAAAAATTTCTCAAAATGTTCACAAGATCAAAAGCATGTTACATGACATGATCGATTGAAAAAAAAAAGTTCAGATAAATAAGAACATGCATCATATGAATAAGTCCACAAGGCCACAACCTCAGTTTGTGTAATTTTCACAGAATCTAAAACGAAAAAGATAGAGAATATATCATGTCACGCTCCTACACTTGATACCACAGTCGGACAAAAAGATGCAGTGAATCCTGTACAAAACGTTTATTAAAGCACAAAATCAAAGAATACGCATAAAGAAAGCGAGAATATAAATGATAATACTAAACCAGAATCACCTTCGAAAAACACTCGAGCAACTTAAAATCAAAAGAAAGCAAAATTCCAAACAAAAACCCTAGCAACGAAAAGACAAAAAAAAGGTAAACGAAACCCTAAAAACCCTAAAAGGAAATCGCAATTTAGTACAATGGAAAGTAAGGAAAACGATACGAACACATAAACATAGAGATCGATGCAGATCGGAGTAGAAATACACCGTGAAAGACGAAATAGCACAGATCTAACCGAATGATCACCACTAAAAAGGTAAAAACCTAAAGTTGATCACCATTTTTGTACCTGAAGAATTCGTTCCGTTCACCTGAGAGATGGAATTGAAGCTCCAAAAAGGGCGATGTTTCTAGGGGAAACCGTTTTTTCGAAGCAGTTTGCAGTTCTCTCTTTCTCACACAAACACACACACACTCACACTTTGGTTCAGGGAAAGGGAAAGGGAAAAGGAAAAGGGAAAGGGAAAAGCCCAGGAAGGAAGATTACAAACCCGTCTCCTACTTAAGGGTGTGGCAGGTAATAGAAAATGACAAGTCACTTTGGAATTGAGAACCGTCAAACTGCGTTTGGTTTGGTAAAAGTGTGGGAAATAGGGGAATTGGACAAAACCTGGCAGCTGATTGAATAAGATGCGTTTGGTAAAAATTAACCGAAAGCTTAGGCCATCCGCAGCCCAACCGGGAGGGAGGCAGTACCGGTTTAATACCAGCGGTAACACCGTTGTGGTGTACCGGTATGGGACCGGTAGAGGTGGGAGTCGGCATCCCCATGCCGGTCTCTCTCCAACCCCCACCCCACCCCACCTTTCTCTCTATCTCTCTCTTCTTTTATTTTTCTTTTATTTTTTAATTAAATTAATTAGATTGGTATGAAATTGGTATGGGTGTGGATGATTGGTATGGTAGTGGTAATGTGGTGATAAAGCTGATGTGGCAGCTGGTATTGAGTGGTATGGCTGTGGATGGCTGTAGAATGATAAAAAACCGACATGTTTAAAAATTAGTAGCGTAAAATTTAGTGGGGGTTTATTTGGAATAAAAAAATAATAAGTTTCATAAGTCACCAAAACGCTACTGAGAGTAGTTTTTCAAAGGCCGTTTGGCAAACTAGCTGGTAACTAATAGCTGATAAGCTAGCTGTTGATTGATAAGCTAGTTAGTAGCTGATAAACTAGCTTATGAACAAATTATGTTTATTAAAAACTAGCTTATGAGTATGTAAAATGACCAAAAGGGGTATCTTTGAATTTATTAATTAATATTAATAGCTTATGGTACATGTTTGGATGAACTAGCTTATAAGATAACTTATTTTTACCAAACACAGCTAAAAGCTAGCTCATAAGTTAGCTTATGGTTCATCCAAACATTATTTGACTTATAAATTGACTTATATAACTTAGAACATCTCCAACAATTTTGCTATAATTTTTCTAAAATAATGAATGAAATATCAAAATCTCTAAAATTCTTTTTTTCTAGCTCCAACAGCTTTTATATTTTAAAGAACCTATCATCATTTATATTATTAACCAAAGGGCTTGTAGCCTAGTGGTATCCAGGTGTTTGTAAGGTGTTCCCCTTGGCCTTTGGTCAGGGGTTCGAGTCCCGCTGTGGACAAAAGGTGTAGGTTAGGAGTAGGTGTTGTTCAAAAAAAATTATATTATTAAAATATACATTATATTTTGGGGAACTATAAATGGACCCCCTATGAGGTGTATGGATAAGTTTACGTGTGTACGCACATGTGGGACCCAGTGTAGGGGGTCTATCTTTTTGTGAGTTAAAAAAGACCTGTGGGGGTTTCAGATAAAAACACCCTAGGGAATTATAAATGGACCCTCTATGAGGTGTATCGATAAGTTTATGTGTGTACGCACATGTGGGACCCAGTGTATGGGGTCTATTTTTTTGTGAGTTAGAAAAGTCCTATGGGGGGTCCAGATAACAACACCCTAGGGAATTATAAGAGCATCTCCAACAGCTTCTCCAAAATTTCTCCAAAATAGAGAATCAAAATTCAAAATCTCTAAAAAAAATTACATCCATCTCCAACAGCTTCCCTATTTTACAGAAATCAACATTAATTATAATAATAAAATATTTCACTTACCCATTAAAATTTTGTTTTTTTCTTTAAAATGGACCCCCTATGAGAGAAATGGGTAGGGTTATGTAAGTGTACATGTAGGTAGGCTGTAAACGAACCGAACGTTCAGCAAACCGTTCGTGAACTGTTCGGCGGGAAGTTCGTTTATGTTCGTTTATTTATTAAATAAACAAA
>LUCG01204022.1:0-12987 GCA_001633085.1 Carthamus tinctorius | reverse complement strand
GTCATAAACCGGTTGACATGTTATAAACAGTTTATCGAGTCATAAACAGGTTGTCGGGTCAAAAACTATCTACTTCAAAACTTCAAATACAACCAAAACAAAATTCAATTTACTGATTTTAAGGCGCTACATTGAAAAGAGGGAAAGCGAGCGTCAGGTTCATACGAAAACCCTAACTATTTACGAGAACTCAAGAAACTTCGGCAATGTACAATATCACATATAGGGTGACAATTTTAGACATGACACAGCACGAAATACAACACACCCGCTACGAAAATAAACGGGTTTGAGTTGAGAGTTGAAACAAGAGTTAAAAATAAGAAAAGTTGACAAAAATATAACACTAAAGTAATAGCACATATACTTACTAAAATCAATAAATAAAATTAAAAATAAAAGTAAATCTAACCAAAAAATTAAAAATAGAAAAATGAAGGAAAATCTTACAAAAATTTAACAAAAAATCTTAAGGGAGATGATGATTATACATAATAAAGATTTTATCTTCAACTTATAAATATATAATTTTTAAAATCTCAAATGCTTATAAATTTAAATTTCAAAGAACATCATTGATTTTTTTCAAAAAAAATGTACATCATTAATATTTAATTATTTATAGATTTATCAACAGTTTTTGGAGTTATAAGCTTTTTGAAACGCTACTTTGAGTAGCTTTTTGGAAGCTTTTGTAGTTTTTTCAATTATAATCTTATACCGTTTTTTGTCATTTTACATACTCATAAGCTAGTTTTTGTCAAACATAATTTATTCATAAGCTAGCTTATTAATTAATAACTAGCTTATCAACTAGTTTGCCAAACATAGCGTAAACATGATAATGAAAACGAAAATTGTAAATCATTAAAATAGAAAAAACTGGAAACTATAAATCATATAAATAAAATAATTTATTAACCGTAAAAACGAAAATCATTTTGATTTTGGTCTTTTAATACAATTTTCCTCTAAAGTTCTCTTCATGATCATTTAATACTTTATATTGTAAATAGTAGCTTTTCGTTATAATTTCGTTATTAGTTTTGTAGTAGGTTATAAATTGTTGTTTATTTTCTTGATAACATACACAATTAATATCATAATTAAAATAAAACAAGTCAAATGTTTTAGAAGTCACTTAATGCATAACAATTAAATTGGATTTCTTGTTTTAGGATGCTAACTGTGTTATAATATAAGACTAAGTTATAATTTTTTTTAATAAAACGTATTCTAATAAATTTATATGACGTTTTTAGGCGTTTTAAAATACTTTTTTTATTAAACATTTGCTTTTATAAAACCTTTTATTAAATTTTAGTAAAAATGTTAAAAAACTTGTTAACACGCCAAAAAGGATACTTTACGCTTATCTCTATATTTTCAGATATGACTTTCCTTTCCAGATCTTTTTATTGAATGAACAGCGTAGGACCCTTCAAATAATGTTTGAGCCTATGATGAAACCAAACAAACCCCACCTCCTACTTATGTCAGGTTGGAAAGAATGTATGTCAATTTTATTGTTTGATTTAATAAACTTAAGTTCTATAAACTAATTTATTAAGATAATTAGGTGGTGTTTGTTTACCTCTTAACAGTTCTATTAAGAGGTAATCTCTGAATCGTTAAGAGGTGAATCCTATTTCGTGAAAAAAATGGACTGCCTCTTAATGGTTCCAAAACCCGCTGAATGATTTGGTATCCTGGATGTCTCTTAACCATTAAGAGTCCTAATTTCATGCTCAACAATTATCAAACCACCATATTTCATTTTGTACCATATCATAATCCTCTTAATCATTCTGACCACTTAATCATCCAACACTAAACTATTCAGCAACTGTCAAACAACCCCTTAGACATTTTTAACGTTTTATAAATCCAGTTTTGTCGTAACAACATTATAACATCTAATAAGTTTTGTTGAAACTAGTTAAATCATATTAATTAATATCAAGTTAATTTAAATTTAAAAATTGGATTAAACAAATTTTCCATGATAACAAGAAACAAGGGGGTGTTAGTTAGGTGGGGTGTGCATGGAACAAGCATAGTAATAATTTTATTCCATGTCCCTCTTAATTATAATTATAAAGAAAAACATGGTAAGATGAGAAGAGAACTTAAAAATTAGAACTAAAAGATCATGAAAAAACAAATAAAGTGTAAGTATATTAAGTTATAAAAATAATTTGTTATGATTTTATCACTCAAATTTTAGTTATATTACGTTGGTTTTTAGATCATCTCGATTCAACGAGTTGGATAAATTGTTCGTGAAGTTTTCTTTTAATCTTTCCTAAATTAAGTTTGGATATGTGAAATTCATTTTCCTCTTTCACGTTAAGTTTGACTATGGAAAGTTCCCTTTACTAATGATGTAGTTTCGTCGCTAACAAGAAGACATATGGTAAGCACATTCTCTATTCATGATTCCAAGGTTGGGAGAAAATCAGATGCATGTAGTACAAATTGTAAACGATGTGGATCCGGTGAATATGGGTCCACCCATGTTGGGAGAATATCGGGTGCATGTGGTACAAAATGTAAACTGTGTGAATCCAGTAAATATGGGTCCACCCATGTTTTAACAAATTATATCATAGTTTAAATTTGCAATTTTACAGTTTTATTTGCGTGAACATTCAACTTTCTTTTCTAAGTTTGTTAGTCTTGTTTGTACGTTCTTCTTCTGATTTTACTTTATTTAGACATAATAGTTAAGTTAGATTGTAAAACGATGCATCAAATATTCAATCCAAACCGCCCTACTAAACCAACCCACACAATTTTTTAAATCGTAGATAAAGAATTCAGAAAATCTAAATCAAAATAATAAGGAAGACGGAATCAATGAAGTTTTGCTTGGTCTTCACTGGAAACTTGAGTAAGGAGTAGATCTTTTTGGAGTTTTCTAGAATTTGAAAGCGGGAACTCCTTTCTTTTTCTTTTATAATGCCTATAAACCAAACAAACTCAAGTCATATACAGCCCTATTGTTACTACACGTGGCATGATATAAAAAATTACTACGCATTAAAACTAAGAATTGATGAAATTACTTGAAAAATAATAAACTTGCTTGATACATATTAAATTGTATTAAAACAAGATAAGAAAAACCCAAAAATTGAAAATTTGAAATAAAAATATAGCCTAAAATGCTAATTTAAAAACAAGATTTTTTTTGTCAATGACGCATAGCTCGGTTGGTAATGGGTGGGAGTAATGTTTGTCCAAAATCGAATGGTTTTGGGTTCGAAGTCTGGGGCGCTCTCATAGCCACAACCGCTGAGTGAGCCTGATATACCCTCTACATTATAGAATTGGCAAATGATTGTGGACCGGTCGGGGTTGCCAGTATCAACCTTTTGACCAAAAAATATGAAATTTTATTTTAAGAAAAAGTGTAGAATCAACCAAAAGAAGGCTGTCAACCTAAATAAATTTAATTTTCAGAAAAGAGATAATAGATAATTAAAAATAAAAAAATAAAAAGAGTCCATGTGGTTTAGTAAAATCTTTGAAAGTAGAACCTAGGTTTAGTAAGTGTAGAAAGCATCCTTGTGGTTTTCATTTTATTTTGAAAATAATCTCTGGTCACTAACTCTGTTAGTTATCTCCGTTAGAGGGAAGGGTATATTTGTCTTGCAACCTTATTACTTTTAAACAATAAATAAGTTCAACCATTTTAAAACATACATTTGATCCTACATTTGTTAACGGCGATGCACCACTGATTTCCACCATCTCCATCATGATTTCCACGACTGCCTTCCACCATTCCCATCACCATTGCAATATTCTTTTCCCCTTTAATCCAACCATCTTCTCTGACTATATTCATATTTTCCAGTGACAGATTAATTAATCTCTCTTTAGTTTCTTCCCCATATCTATAATTACCGCTTTACCCTCGTCATCTCTAAGAACATCCACACGACATATGATACTCTTCTGGAAACATATCCGATTTTTGGATCATCGTAGTTGGTATCACCGTAGGTGGAGTAGAATTAGGTTTAACAAGAACCCTTTTGAACATAGGAGAAGCCTTCGTTCTCTTCAGAGACGGAATAACATATATGATGGTCAAAGGTTTCACTACCACATTTTACATCAATGTCGGTCATCTTTGATACTGTCTTATTTTGGTTTCCTTCTGAACGTACATATATGAGATTCCAAATAAAACTAGGGAAGATTAGATGATTTGGGAAAAGGTTTTAGTTTTAGAATCAGGAATCGAAGATGAAATTATTGAAATCAATGAAAAGGAGTAGTGTGTGATGGATTAGGTGAGCCACTAATCTTCTAAAAATGGGTTCTAAAGAATAATCGCAAAGAAAATAATAATGAAATATAAGGCTATTAGTACCCAACCCTCCCAAGTCCCAACCCCACTGCCATATCAGCTTTTCCCCAACCCCACAATTAACCCTCTAGAACCCTCTCTAATTAGTACGCAACCCTCCCAACCGTCTCACCTTTTAATTGAACATAACACACAACACACAACAAACAACACATACAACACAAACACACAACGCATTGGGTTCAATTGAGAAGGGAGTGGTGTGGCTAGACCGCCCCGGCCAGAAGCCGCTGAACCCGCCGGTCGTGTACCCAACCTGCCGAAAGCCTCTGAACCCGCCGGCCTCCAACCCGCCTGCCCTCTTGTCCCGCTACGCATAGCCTAAGAAAGGAAAGAAGAAAAGAAATAATGACATTGGATTTTGTGTCAGCCTTAAATATTGAATAGGGTTCCAAATTTTTAAATAAAAATTGTGCGGGGTATAAAGTTATATTGTGACGGTGGAAAGCGGTCTTGGAAATCGCGATGGAGATGGTCGAAATCTGTGGTGCATCGTTGTTGATGAATGAAGGACCAATGACCATTTTCAGACTAATTATAAGGTAGAAAGACAAAAATATCGTTCCCTCTAACGGAGAAAACTAATAGAGTTAGTGGCTAATGACCATTTTCAGAGTCACAAAGATGCTTTCTAGACATACTAATGTTAGGTTCCACTTTCAAAGTTTTAATTAATGGAGGTAAAGTTAAAGGTGTTAAATGCAAAGGACCAAATCCGTAACAAAAATGAAACCACGGTCACTACAAAATATAAGAGTATTTTTGACGGCAAATTCTGTCAAAAATCGGTCAAAAATAGACAATTCCGAGGGATTTTTGACGGATTTTGTTGTCGGTTAATCTTTGGTCGGAAACGAAAATTTTGACAGATTTTTTACGGAATTAGTGAGAAAAAAAATCCGTCAAAAATCTCATGCAAATTCCAAGGAATTTTTGACAACCTTTTTGAGTTACTTTTGACGAATTTTCGAGGTTTTTTTTCAAGGGATTATTGATGGATTTGGTCTTCATGGGATTTGTGACGGATTTGGTCTTCATGGAATTTGTAACGGATTTGGTCTTCATGGGATTTGTAACGGATTTGATCTTCATTGGATTTGTGACGGATTTGATCTTCATTGGATTTGTGACAGATTTGGTCTTCATGAGATTTTTGACGGACTTGGTCTTCATGAAAGTTTGCTTAAAATCCGTCAAAAATATTAAACACACACACACACATACATATATATATATATATATATATATATATTTGTAAATTTGCATTTTCTTATGGATCGTTACATGAAATTGCATACACAAAACTGAAATAAAGTAATATAAATCTTTCATAAGAAGCTATGGATACTAATACAAGAGTACATCACCCGTTGACAATTGGGAACTACAGTTCGAAGGTATTAGGAGCACTAGAAACGAACTCTAACACTATTTTCTAGACCAGTGCTGGAAGGCAAAAACAACCGAGAAATATATATTTAACATGTACCTATGCATAACTTTATATCAAACAAAACACATCAACTTAAGTTGCTTGATATGTGCTATCAATTACCTAATACAAAGTTAATGGATGGGGTCCTTGCCTTTGACAGGATTCTAGCTTCTGCCTACATCCACAGAAGAAAATGACAGATTAAATAACAGTCCATCTTCTTGATAGAATATAGAGTAACTGATGGGATGCATAGACATATGGTTTAATGTCCAAATAAACAATGCATCATGCACCAGAACTATAGAAATTGGCAAAAAAGAAATCAATGGCCAAATCATACGAAAAACAGCAGGTCACAGTATTATAAAAAAGGAAGATTCATAAACAACTTATAAGTAACAGATTATAAAAAAAAAACATATTAGCAATAAAAAATAGATTATACCTTCGTAAGTAACAAATTAACAATAATAACAGTAAGCTGATTATAAAAAACAATTTAACAATATAAAAAGGAAGCAAAAAACACTACAAACAAATTCGGCTTTATAAGACGTCAAATATGCCTAAGTGTCCTCCTAGACTATTGTATATGACTTAAGTTTATAAAAATATACTAATATGTGTCCTACGTAAAAGTGTTACAATAAGTTGATGAGCCCTTTTAGAACTCCTAACAAGTTTTTGAAAAAAAAAATGACTTGCTAGTCTCTTTCTATATGACATTATTTGAAAAATGTCCTGTAAAGCACACGTTCATATGCCTAACATAATACTTCATTTCCAGAAGTGTCCTTAAAAACTTGTTTGGGAGCGAAAAAATGTCCCATGAACTTATTGTCACACTTTCACATAGAACATACGATATTTTGGTCCTATAAAACGGTCTATTAGGACGTCATCCTATAATTCTGAATTTTTATGGGCCATGTAAGAAAATGATATAAATAAACAAGACATATTACTTAGCCTATTGATTATCAAGCTACATAGACCTTAGAAACTTGATAAATAACCCATGAGATGAAGTGCCATTAAGCATCAACTCCAAAACATTAAAGCAGAAACATGCTCAAGAAGGATCATAGCTAGCAAAGAAGCTTGTGAATGCACCAACTAAAATTATACACTTTTTCTATGTTTACACTCAATTAAGAAGTTAAGAATTGGGTAAATAAAAGGAGATTA
This sequence comes from Carthamus tinctorius, assembly GCA_001633085.1. NCBI lineage: Eukaryota > Viridiplantae > Streptophyta > Magnoliopsida > Asterales > Asteraceae > Carthamus > Carthamus tinctorius. The sequence goes on along the minus strand of LUCG01204022.1, from coordinate 5,980 downwards.
GAGGATGTATATATACCTGTCTGTTGGCAGGTGTTTTACCCCACGATTTGTGAAGCCGTGATTTTGCTGGCGCCAGGGCCGGCGGAATATTCCTGTCGATTATAAATTCGTTGGNCTTCATTCTCTCTTCCCTCATTCTCTCTTTCTCTCTCTTCTATATTTATATTTAAAATTAATAAAGAAAAATGGTGCAAGCCTGCAACACTGAGCCTCTGACCCTTATTATGGATAGGTCACTATAAATTTTGCAATAGACAAAAGAGCTAAACTATATTTCCAAAATAAATCATAAAGTTAGTAATTACCCTGAGTAAAAACTCTGAATGATCAGATATGAGCAGTGAATGATCGCACTGGATACTGACATCTGCATCATCAACTCTGCAGGAAGGGCGCCAAGAAAGAACATCTTTCCTCACTGAATTGAGGAAATCCATGGATACAAAAATGTGAACCTACCATGTTTGTGAAACTGAATGTCAAGAATCTTGAGCTAAAATCCATAAGCAAAAGAATTGTCTTAATAGCAAACATTTTGACTTCATGTTAAAAAGGCAATACATCAATGATGGGTCGTAATCAACTGAAACATGCTATTTGCAGGAATTTTGAGATCCAAATGCATTGTAATCCTAAACATGCATCATAGTTGTAAAATTTAGCTGCCCTTTCTTATTCATTATAAGAAATATCAATGTTGCCTTCCTTAGAAACTAAGATGCCAATGTAGATGTAAGTTGCCACCGTAGGATGGTCTTTTAATGAAGCATAAGTTTATATATCATAATTTTGGCTTTTCATGGGGTTGAATTCATAAATCAAACAATCTATATTCCCTTGTCTGAGTTGTCTCGTTTCTTGGACCAATGTAACTATATCTCATCTTCTACTAGAAACAGTCGGTTTGAAACACAATGCTAGTACCCCCTATCAGGTACATCTTTAGGGATGCTTCTTAATTGATGCATATGAACTAGTGATTGCTAATTACCCGCCTAATCCAACTCTTTAAGAAAAATAGTGATCTGATTCTTATCTGGTCTACGAGCTTGGATATGATTAATTACTTGAAAGCTGCAAACTTGAACACCATGTTCTCTAGCAGATGGAATAGGGAAAAAGCCAAACATTTCAAAGAGTGGTGATTGGTGACCATAGACCTCTTGAAATTTTATTGCTCTTGTATTAGAATAGGGAAAATGTACCTCTAGAGCTGCTGAAAGAACATGAGCTTGACCTTCTTCATTCTTCTTTTCAATCAACAACACAACATAACTATAAAGCTCAAACAAATGGAATTGTTAACTTACAATCAATGACTACAACAAATTAGTGAAAAACTGAGATGCTTTTAAATACGTACTAAATTCAAAAAGGTATTTATAGAGAAGATAGCAATGGCAGTACCAAATGGAACTGACGGCATGTTTGTTTGTTTGTGTTCGTTTAAATATTCTAACTATATTTCATCTTACATTTAAATGAACAATTTTATTATATGAAGGCAAGAACCAATTCTACAAAATTTAAATTCTATACCAATCTGTTTCCAAGGACTGGAAAATTGGGCACAGCGACTGCTTGCACTTGAGAAAACCTGAAACCAAGTATCCAAAAATTATTACAGAGAGAATGGAGCAGAACTCCACTAGGAAAAAATCTGAAAGTGGAGTGGGTAAAAATAGAGAAAAGCATCAGTGACTTCAAGTATGAACCATGACTATCAAGACAGCAACAAATGGATCAAAATCAAGCTATCATCTTCCAAAGGAATGAACTATAAACCCTCCTATGACGTCAAGCATAATTGCACTTGCCGAATTGGGCTCATACAAACAAAAACAGGAAGCTTGTTACAAACTTTACAACCAGATGCAACTGAAAGACTTGTTGTCTACATTAATGTCATACGAACCCCTTTGTATATTAAAAAAGAAAATGAAAAAAGGTAATATTCAGTAGAAGAGTATAAACAAAACTACAACATAATGCATTGGGAGTTTTAGCAGTGAACTTAGATTTCCTGACTTGACCCATACAATGGATGTATCACTACAAATAGCAATATGAAGCAAATAAGCAAAATACATGCAATTAAAGATAATGTGATTTGTGCAAGTCATAATACATACAAGTATAGGTAAAAAAATTGGAACTCTTTCTCCTTGGGATAGCAGATCCTAATTTGTGAGAGATTTACTAGTTTGTCTTAACTTGTAACAGCATACATCTTAATTTGGTAAAATAGTAAGTAGACTTTTTAGGGTTAAAGAAATGAAATACTATATAAAGACCCATGTCAATGTTGGAAAATATGGTATAAACATAAAGGGTAAAATCAAAGATCTAGTACACACGTAAAAATATCAATGCTGATTCATTTGGTAATGCATCTCCTACATCTATGTGTGTGAGAAGCTGGTAAAGCCTCTCAACCATAGGACCAAATAAAAACTTTAACCATATGTGGTTTGGAAATCATCTCATAGTTTAAATTCCAAATGACAATGTATAAGTTATCCTAGGAGCATCCTCTAAAGACACTAAAGGGAAAGAAAAGAAATACTATGTCGTATGTACATGCTTTTTTAGCGTGTGCTCTGTACAAAACTATTAAAAATGCTCAAACATAACATTAAGTACCAATGGCAAAGGCAATTAAGATTAAAAATCGCTTAACATGATCCATCCAATGTACTTAAGTCTAGTAGAAACAGATCTTCTCACTTAATCAGAATTCACCTAATCCATCCTATTGAGGAAAAAAAATCCAATTTAAAGGTTTAACATCAAAAGGCACAAAACCAGTTAAATGCAAAACTAACATGACACCAACTAGTGAACAATAATCTACTTTCGTAAATTAATTGAAACCATATCAATTTTAAAAACATTGAATCCATATCAATTTTGAAAGTCCAAAACAAACCACTTTAGTGCAATTTGCTTAATTGGAACCTCAAAGTAATATGTAATCTAAACATAAATGGCATTCGCCTGAATTTCACGAATGCATTAGCAATCTCATACAATGTTAGGTTAATCAAGCTCGCAGTTCCATTTCCAGTTTGCTTATCAAATTAAAACTCTCAGCTAGCAACCTAATCTTTGGCTAATCGATCGATCAATTTAGAAAGAATTACCTAGGGTTTTGGCGAAAACGAATTAAACAAAAACGAGTTACCTTCGGATCTTGTTTCCCTTGCCGGCCTGATACATAGCCTAAGTGAAAGTTCCGAAAGCGGCGAGAAAGATGGCGACGACGCTGATCCCCTTCGATGGGATCCTCCGTGCGAAGAGGCGGACTAGAACGTATTTCTTACCTGGCAAACAACTGGCGGAGGACAACGATGATCGACGGAGTAACGAGGACGGCGACGGAGGACGGCGTCGACCGATGGAGGACGACGACGACCGACGGAGGGCAGAGGGATGAGGCGATTGGAGGAGAAGGGCGTGATGAAGCGATCCGTGTATTTTGGTACCAGACATTCCCCATTGATTTTTATAAAAATATTGTTTTATTATTATTTCATTTAATTAACAAAAAAATTGTATTTTGTGTTTTTGACTTATTTTTGACGGATGACATTAGTGATGGATTTGTGACGGAAATCATCGACAGATTGGTGATGAATTTGAAAAACAACAATATTTTAAATATTTGACGGATTTGTGACGGAAATCATCGACGGATTTGTGACGGATTTAAAAAAACAACAATCCTTTAGATTTTTGACGGATTTGTGACGGAAATTATCAACGGATTTGTGATGGATTTGAAAAACAACAATCTTTCAGATTTTTGACGGATTTGTGACGGAAATCATCAACGGATTTGTGATGGATTTGAAAAACAACAATATTTTAGATTTTTGACGGATTTGTGATGGAAATCATCGACGGATTTGTGACGGATTTAAAAAACAACAATCCTTTAGATTTTTGACGGATTTGTGAGGGAAATTATCAACGGATTTGTGACGGATTTAAAAAACAACTATCTTTTAGATTTTGACGGATTTGTGACGGAAATCATCGACGGATTTGTGACGGATTTAAAGAACAACAATATTTTAGATTTTTGACGGATTTGTGATGGAAATCATCGACGGATTTTTGACGGATTTGAAAAAAATTAACCTTTTTAATTTTTGACGGAAATTATCGACGGATTTTTGATGGATTTGAAAAAAATGAATTTTGAAATTATTGAAACTATTTTTGACGGATAATTTGTCGAAGATTTGTCTAAATTCTCGATGAATTATTGACGGACCAGTTTCTATCGATAATTTGTCAAAAATCCATCGAGAATTTTTAGAAACTTTATTTTTGTAAATGTTGTCTAAAATCCGTCGCAAATCCATCGATAATTTTTGACGACAAATTCCGTCAAAAAATTTCGTCAAAGATACTCAATTTTCTAGTAGTGGGTGACCGTACATGTAATTATTTCATTTGAGAAACCCAATCCAAATTTTCATATAACCAGAGGGATTAAATTTGTAATTTACTCTTATTGTCAAAATAGGAAAAATGATCCCATAATTTAATTGCGTCTTATGGAAAAGATTAACGACCGTTAGCTAGAGGGACGGAAACCAAAGTGAAATACGAATGTGAGGGACCAAATCAAAATTTCGATAGTTTAGGGACGAAAAACATTGAAATTGACAAATGTTAGGAACCAAAAGTAAACTTTACACTATAGATAATTACAATAACTGAAAACTAAAAATTGATGAAATTACTTGAAAATTAATAAAATTGATTGATACATGTTAAACTGTATCAAAACAAATAAGATAGCCTAAAAAAAAGGAATTTTGAAAATTTGAAATTTAAAATAAAAATATAGCCTAAAAAAGGGTAATTTAAACACATGAAATTTTATTTTAAGAAAAATCGTAGAATCAATAGAAAGAAAACCCTCGACGTAGATGATAGGTAATAATTTTCAAAAATAAGATAATAAATAATTTAAATTTTAAAAAAAATAAAAAACTTGAAAAAAGATAAGGGAGAGATATCTTAGGGGAATTAGTTGGATGATTCTGGTGGATTGATATTGTTTTCTACAGCCTTAAAATATGTACCTTTAGTTTATAATTTATATTTTATATAAATTCAAACAATAACTAAATTAAATTAATATTTTATATTTTCACATAGTATTTAATAACTAAAATAAATACTTAATAGAAATCCTTCACCTTTGATGATGATAATTAAGATTTGGTTTTTAATGCATATGAAATTAATGGATAATTAATTATCAATAAATAGTAAAGAACATCAAGAGTAGTTATTAACCATAAAACACATAAAATGGTATTAAAGCCTCTATTTGATAATTGTTATCCCAAAATTTAAAAAATAAAATAACAAGAACGAGTGGAGATTCTTGCCATAATTTCTAGACATCTATGTTTGGTCGGATAAAAGCCGACTCAAATACTAACGGTTACCAAAACACATATTCAAGAAGGAAGAGAATTTAAGTTTTTTTACCGAACAATAATGACTTCCAGTAAACTCCTTTCCACAATTGTAACAAAAATGAAACCCACACCTGCAATGCAACAACGTATTGTATAAGCCTATCAACTATGCTAATATCAAACAGAATTTTCTTAGAAAAAATTGTTTATAATGAGATGATTCGTCATAAGACCATTACAAAGTTGGTAGGTAACTATTGGAGAAAAATCAATGACAAATTACCTAGAGATTCTATGAATGACCGTCGATAATCATCAACAATAATTCATTCGTTTTTTATGTAAAAATCTAGTCAAGAAATTATGGGTTTCATAAATCCAGTGTTTGCAAACTAACACTATGAATCTATGATCGTCACTAAATCAAATGAAAAAGGGTTTTCATTTGAACTTTCCTCTATTTAATGTATAGAGTTAAGTACATAGGGGTGTATCGAACTTGTCACGTTTTATCATTGTATGTACTCAACTTTAAA
>LUCG01203990.1:0-15726 GCA_001633085.1 Carthamus tinctorius | reverse complement strand
TGAAGATTCATAAGGTGAATATGAAGTTTCATAATATGAATCTGATTTTCATATTATGAATCTTAAGTTTCATATCATGAAGTCTTCCAGTACTGTGGCGGATCGGTTATCGCTCGGGGGGTTCATAGTGCTCTAATCGAGTTCGAGCCTTCCCGTGCGCATGCCTGGGGACATTTAAGTGGGGCCATGTTTAGCCCCCAAAATTGTCAGGGATTAGTTGGGCTTTGGCCCGAACACCCTTCCAAAAAAAAGTTTCATATTATGAAGATTCAAAAGATGAACCTGATTTTCGTATTATGAATATGAAGTTTCATAATATGAATCCGCAGTTTTCATATTATGAATGAACCGTGAACCTTTTTTGCAAAATGACGATTATACCCTTTATACCAATTTTTAGATCAAAAGCTTAGATTGGTCCTCAAGTTTTTAGAAATTAGTTGGTCCTCTCTAGAAGGCACCTATATATATGTGTGTGTGTGTGTGTGTGTATATATATATATATGTATGTATAGGAAAGTTCAAATGTGAACTCAATTTTGAATAGTTTAATATCTAACTGTTATGCTTAGAAAGAAAAGTAGATAGTTGTGGAGCACATTGAACAAATTCAGATGTGAACTCCTGATAAAGTATGCAAAAAAGGTAGTCTAACTTATTTGTGATTCCTATTTTGGTGGTTTTCTGTGTAGGAGAACTCCCAACTCATTCAAAAGGAACTATAGCACATCAAGGATCACTTGAAACAGCTGGTTGCTGAAAATAATCGACTTTTAGAAGTCTCTATTTCTACCCTTGTTTTCCTGATTTAATGTTTGGTAACTTGTATATGTTAGATGCTATTGAGAAGCCGATTGATCAATCAAATTGGTTATTGGCTAGGTGTAAACGGAGTGAGATATGTATTAAGAATATGTAACATTTGTCCTGTTTTTGCTAGCTTCTTGTTCTTGCTAGTAGTAATAAAGTTTTGATTTTGGTTTTGAATTCAAAAAATGTTGTATCCAGAAGATACTTGATGTGCTTTTTTGAAGAAATGCCTAATAAACTTATTCTAGAGAAACTTGAAGATTGAATTTGGAGTAAGTTCGTTGCATATTATTCTAGCATATCCTATATATGAATGTGTTAATTTTACCCTGCTCGTCAATAGCCACGATGGTTCACGTCAGGGGCTACATTGAATAGACGTGACAATTGCCTTCAATAGTGATTGTTTGTGACGGCTAAACCGTCGTGAATGCTAGAAACTGTCACAAAGATGATAGTTCGTGACAGTTCAAAGCACCTATGTGGTTAGGGTAGAGAGTATACTCGCCTTGGAAGCTAGCTATATGTAGAACGATTATTGTAATTCGTTCTAGCCTCTATATATCTAGTACCCAAAATGCCAACATATATTCCTAATGATACAAAGTTTTTCGATCATGGTATATGTATTGTTTAATTTTTTTGGTTAAGTGGGCTTTTGAGACTGCTTGAAACATCATGCTCATTCTTTTACTAGGTCTTTAGATTTACAATTCTCAAGGAGTATTTCAAATTAGTACAAGACCTAATTATTCAGGTAATAAATCATAATTCTATGCTATTTGGACAAGAAAACATCTAGACTATTATTTCTAATCTCTTATACATGTTTTAGCATTAAACAAAACATTTCAAGTATATTTCTTATTCTCAATTTATATATATTTTTGTTCCTATATTTATTTGCTTTTTACAAGTTCGACTCATAAGTTTTTGTTACAATACTAATATACAATTGTAATCAAAATAAATTTCGTTTTCATGATACATTATAATTATCTAGGTAGAAATCGGTTTATGTTACCATCAAAAAGAGTTATTTGTCTTCAAATCATATATCCCCTCCCTATTACTATATTAGTATGTGGATGTTACCTGTTACATATGGTATTCCATTTGACGGATAAGACTGTTTATTATTCTTCGGACAATTGATGTTTTGTGGCAATTAATAGAAAACACATACGCATGATACTCAAGCACTTCCATCGTACCAACCTATGCCATCATCATAAGGGAATCGTACCAACCTATGCCATCATCATAAGGGAGAAAATTGAAGAAACAAGTGGATAGTACGTGAATTATTTACCAATATTGGTAGTTTTCCATTTATTTTTATTTGTTTTCATTTATTAAGTAATAAGTGGGTTTGAATTGAAAAAAGTGACAAGGTTACCATTTTATCTTAAAGATAGAAATAAGTGATAAGTGGGTCTAAATTGAAAAAGAAAACAATCTTATTTTAAAATGTCTAACCGAAAAAGTGTTAAGTGGTGAATAAGTCTTGAAAGGTAAATTGTCATTTTAACCTTTCTATAATTTAATCCTAAAAAAATTGTTTGGTAATTAACAACTTAGCAAATATTAAATATAAATCAATATTTACTACTGTAGCACATTACAAACATGAACTAAAACCATAAACATTAGGCTTCAAAACAAACAACTAACACAATCATATTTTTCCATGACACAACCTCAAACTATTGTTTTCTGCATTTGTGTATAAATCAAATTATAATAAATTTCACTTGAAAACATAATATGTTGCCTTTGGATACTTGTATCCAAGACAATCAAACTGACATAAACATGCAATTACCGTTTACTTTAATCATCAGATGTTTTCAATCCAACCCATCCACCCACTCGTTCACCACCGGTGCTACTTATAATAGATCCATTTCATGTTTGAAACGAATCAAGTATAATATTTTTTTAATCCAACAGACTCCGCTTCTGATCGATTCAGAGATGGATTCCGAACCAAATGTAAACAAACATCCCCCCTAACATCCTTATTCTCATTACTATTTTATATTTTTATAACTTATCTAATAATTGTTGTAATATATTGTTTACGGTAGTAAAATATGTCTTGCATGAAGAATTACCAATTTTTTTTTTTTTTATAAGGTTCATTTAGGCTTTGGCCAGACTACATCCTTAGTAATTTTACCGAGAGCTAAAGCATGCTCCCGTGGGATTAATACTCAGCGGCCCCTGGTTGCTCACCCCCGGATTCGAACTTGGGTTGGTAATTTTGATAAAGTTCATCTGGTTTCACAAGCCTTAACCGGTAGGCTGCCCCATTGGGGTTAATTACCAAAATGTTATCGACTTGCATTGTGAGAAATATTAAAAAGTAGGCACTTTATGCAACTTTAAGGAAAACATCAAGGTCATTACTGTAAATTTGGAAAAATGGGGGGAATGTTGAAAAGGAAACGACCTGGTTGTGGTCGAACAACAATGGCGTGATATGAAATCTGTAATCCCAAAAACCTAATTTCGCCTTCCTTTAATCCAATAAATTTCTGATTTAGGTATGTTGATTCCCGGATTTTGTTTTCACCAATGCAATGTTTAATGTTTTGTTAGTTTTCAGATTTTTGCGTTTTCCTTTCGTGATCTATCTGATGTAAACCAAATTCACGACGAAATTTCATCATTTTAGATGGAAATCGTAACCTAGATTTTTGTTCCTAGTGCTGGAATCATGCTTTGTTTCTCCTTCTCTCTCATGGAATTTCGTTTGCAAAATGTTGATTTGATATTGGGTTTTCCATGTTTCTGTTTTTTGGTGTTTCCATTATGCGATTGTATACACAGGTTGCAGTTAGGGTTTTCTGATTACTAGTTGCTCAAGTCTCTTCATGCTCCCCACAGGCCTGCATTTTGAATTTCGGATGAAAAACCTAATTCTTTGCAGGTGGAGAAGTGGAGAATTGACAAGGATCATGATAGCAAAATGCAGCTAATTTCCCTTTCCTTTTATTCTAGGGTGGTTTGGGTTAAATGGGAGAACATCATATGGAGATGAACTAAGACATGTGTGTTTCAGTGTGTGTGTGTGTGTGTGTATGTGGTTGTGGTTCTAAGTAGATGGACTCCGTAGATACTGCTTAAAGAGATGGGTTCTTAAAGTTGGAATTATGTTATTGCAATGATGGTGCTTGAAGAGCATAATCTACTCAGAATCTATATATGATTAAATTTCGTTAAAATTAGAGGATTAGTTTGAAGCCCTATGAAGTCTCCCTCGGCATTCATTAATCTTCGCTACTATGGTTTACAGTTTTGTGATTTTGTTTCAGGTGTTGACTTGATATCTTACCGCTGCACAAGATGGATTTCTCTTATAGTTATGAGCCATCATCGGCTGCAGGATCTGTTTATTCTTGTAGACCAGAATCCGAGTTCTATACAAACATATCCAGAAGGACTTCTTCTGTGGCTGATACCTTTCAGGAATTAGAAAGTGTTGGCGAGGTTGTAACAAGATTTGAGCTGGATATGGCATGTGTTTGTGAGAAACTTGCCAATTTGAACTTACTCTTGATGCATGTGGAGGCTAAAGAGAGCGATTTCGAGGCCTTTGTATCTGAACTGAACCCAAACCCGAGTGACCTCTATGTTAAGGCACTAACATTTGACTTTTTATCTGGGTTTCTGAATTCAGAGGTGTCGGTATTAGAGAATCAGATATCTGATTTCCAGACGGAGAAAGTTTCTATGCAGGAGATTCTGTCTTCAAGCAACTTGGGAGATACTTCCATAGAGATGGAAGATATGTTGCATGATTCAGAAAAATCATTGCAGCAATCAATGGAGCAGCTTTTGCAAATAAAAGCACGATCTGCCTTGTTCGAGAAGAAAGCATTAAGCTTTGCTGAAGAAGTAACCCGTAAGATCCTTACTAATTGCATTTTCTTGGATTATACAAATGAAAGGTTACCACCTGTTATTTTCATTTTCTTGATGTCTTTTCAGGTACGGACAAGGATAAAGACAAAGAGAACGAGAAGGAAAAGGAAAAGGAAAAGGAAAAGGAAAAGGAGAAAGATGATGCAGTGGTGGCAGGCGACAATGAGCTTCCAGAACTGAAAGACAAAATGAACCTGCACGCGGTGGAACAGCAGAGGCATATTTTGAGGATGCTTGAGAAATCTTTGGAAAGAGAACTAGAGTTCGAGAAGAGGGCGAGTGAGTCGACTCAGATTGAAGAGGCTCTGACAATGAGGCTGCATTCTTCAGAACAAGAAGTTCTTTTTGCAGAAGAAGAAACTGTCATGACCCTGGAAAAGCTGTACGAGGCTGATCACACATCTGAGATTCTAATGGGAATTTCCAAAGAATTGTTGAAAATGTTACAGTTGGATCAGAAAAATTCTTCAGGCATTGGACATCAAGAAACTGCAAAAGGAAGTGGTACGAAATTGGAGAATGGTGTGAAGGGTTTGAAAGAACGAGTCGCTAATGCAGAACGCAGAGCTGAGAATGCTGAGGCCAAATGTAGGGGTTCATCCGAGAAGGTGGTTTTGCTAGAGAAAGAACTGAGGGATGCTAAACTCAAGCTACAACTTCGCAAAACCAGGAAAGATAGTTTAGAGGACATGGAATCGATGGTCGTGATGATGGTGGGAGTGGCAGAGGATTTATACGCGAACCCTAGATTTCATTGAAACCTCTAACCTTCAAGCCTTGTATATATATACATATATATGATCAAAGTCTTTCACATTTTCTTGAAACTTAGGCAAATTCTAAAGATTTGGCTTAGAACCCCTCGGTGAAGTTGTATGGCATTCAGACCGTTTGTTCATAAAACTAACATGTGATGTGTATATTTGTGAAATTGAAATAAAGAATGATGTTGTATGTTGAGGAAAAGAAGGGGGTCTAGAGTCTAACCGAAATGGCATGGTTCATCAAAAGGCTTGGTACCATCGCAAGCCTGAACCAACCTTTGTTCTGGTATGGCTCGTGCTTGATGAGCCCAAAAGAGTTGGATGATCCTTACTGTAATACATCTAGTTTTTAGCACACATCTTAGTCATATTTGAAAAACCCCTAGACAACTTTTTCTCTCAAACTAAATAAATCATATTTGACTTAGGTTTGGATTTTCATTCTCTGGTGGTTTGGATTTGAATTATGTGTGGATATCCCACCACTTAGAAACTGACTCAACAAAATCACCAATCAGGGCCAAAATGACATCTATTTTGATTGCAAACATTCAGTTTGATTGTGTTTTGTATAAAGATACCAGTTTTCAATCTTGTAGTTTTGTCCTTTATGTATTTTATTACATTGTGTAACACCCCGTCTATCACAACACAATATTGTCTGCTTTGCTCTACTGGCTCACGGCCAATGTTTTAAAAACCGGTTGAACCGTGAACTGGTGAAAGGACAAGGTCAAATGTGACCGGTTTTATAGCATTTTACGTACCGGATTAAACCGGCCGGTTTAGTGCCGGTAAAAAAACCGGTTGACCAGTTTTAAAAAAAAAATACGTGTAAAACTTGTTATCATTATTTTTTAAATGTTTTTGGATTAATATAAAACATATTGTAATGTGTATTTTTAATATTTTTTAACTTGTAATATATCAAATTGTTGGTTATATATATGTATGAATGTAGGAAAATGTAAAATACATAAAAATGCTTGGAAACGGTTGAACTGGTCATCACACCGGTTCAACTAAAAACCCGGTTTTTAAAACATTGCTCACAGCTACCTAATGGGGACTTCCCAGGGGGGTCACCCATCCTGGTACTACTCCCACCCAAGCACACTTAACTGCAGTGTTACAAGAACCTGTCGTGCATGTGGCCCCAAAACGCATTGTGTTTAAAAAGGCCAAAGTATTACTTATGAACCCAACATCACTCCTGTCCACGACGATACGGAAGATGCCTAAGGTGTTACACATTGATGCTATCGTAAATATAAAATCTCGAATTTATTTACAAGTTGAGAAACAAACGAAATCAGTGGGCATGATAAGAATATCGAAGTCGAGGGACTGTTTACGTATCTTTAAAAAAACCTCAAGGTAATAACTGTAAATATCGTAAAACGTGGGGAAGGGGGTGGTTCATTAAAGGAAACAGATCAGCGTGAGTGAGAAATAGAATCGGAACTGGCGAAGAACTGCATATCGTAAACTGATCTGCTTTCTTAATCCAAGAAATTTCTGGAAAGCAGGTATGTGGATTATAGATAGATTCAGTTTCTCGGATTTCAGATGATCTTTCAATTTTTTTTTTGTTGATATGATGTTATGATTTTATCATTCAGAACCTTTGGTAGTGTGTTACGGAGGAAAATTGTAAGGTGGCTTATGTTTGTACTGCTTACATTCCGTTTCTTCCATGGAAATTTCTTCAATTCGTACAGAAGAGAAACTCGATGGTTTCCAATTTTATGTTAATTTGGAGTTGAGAAAATTATGGTTTTACCAGTGACTTGATTGTAGAAGGGTTGAAGAAGCGCATTCTTCTATTTCTGTCTATGGCTGATCGTTTTGTGTTTTGATTATGGTTGCTCGTAAGTCTGTTTTAGGTTTTGAGTGGCTTAAGTTTCTCAATTCCCAAAAGGATCTACACTTTGGATATTGGATTAGACGATTGGTAAACCTAATACTTTTGAGATGCAAAAATTGGTCTTTAAAAGTTAAACACCATCATTACATCATTTACTATGAATTTTAACGACGTTGGCAATATTTATGACCATATATTCTGAAGTTGAGAAACAGCTTGTTGATGTTAAAATTTGACATGTGCCTTTGTACTTTTTGGTGGATGAATTGAGTATGTGGCTATTTGCAATGATTAAACTGGATCCAAAATGATTATGACACTAAATTTATCCCTTATTTCTGTGGAATGAAGCAAAGAGTAGCATGAAGGATACAAACAGGATTCTATCCTACTCTATACATACTGTTAAGTGTACTGTAATTTTCTTTTTGAAGGCTATAACATTAGATGAATGGAGTTGTCATCATTAATTGTGTAACACTAACCTTCTATGAAGAGTGTATCTGTAGAGACCAGCCCAAGGAATCCATTCTGACCGAATATACGTGAGATAATTTCTGTGTTAGTTGTATAGTACATGCATTACCCATATCCATATCGCTAATAATTATATTTGATGCAGAGTCCAAGTGTTGTTATGATAATTATATTCCTCCCTGTTCCCCCTTTGCAGATTCTGAGTTGAACTTACAGGTGGACGATTAAGATGGATGCCATCACCAATCCTGATGCATCTTCTCCTCCAGTGTCTCTTCATTCTGGTGCTGGTGGACTAGAATCAGAGTTCAATAAAAGTAGTACATCGTTAAGAACATCTTCTGGCGCTGATACACTTCGAGACTCAGACAGTAGTGAAGGGGTTGTAACAAGATTTGAGTTGGATATAGCATGTATTTCTGAGAAGCTGACCAATTTGAGTGTACTACTGATGCATGTAGAAACTAAGGAAAGTGATTTTGAGGCCTTTGTTTCTGACATGGATCCGGATTTGACTGCCAAGGCACTAGAATTCGACTTATTATCCGGGATTTTGTACTCAGAGGTGAGAGTGCTAGAGACACACATATCTGAATGTCAGACAGATAAAGCCAATGTTATGGAGTCTCTATCTTCGCGTAAACACTTGGGAGAACCTCCCATGGGGATGGAAGACATGTTGCGTGATTCAGAAAAATCATTGGCACAATCAATGCAGTTGGTCTCAGAAATAAAAGCACAATCTGCCCACTTTGAGAAGAACTTGTTAAGATTTTCTGGAGATGAAACCTGTAAGTTCCATACTCTACTGTTCGTATACTAGACCCAATGTCTAGATAACCATCAGCTCTTTGGTGATAAAACTATCAATTTGTATTGAATCACCATCACTATTTTCTTTTTCACCGAATTAATTAAAACAGCAGATGGAGGTGTTGAGAACAAAGATGTGGATGTAGAGACTCCTAAATATAGAAATGAGAAAATCTTAGAAATTGGTTGTCCAAGTAGACCTTATAAATTGTAAATTACAGATCCTTATTATGCGGGCATCTTCTAGCTTTCTTTCATTTGCTATTTTGACTGTGTCAAAATTATGTTATTGACCCAAATTGTTAGACCAGATAGAGTTTTAAGTATATGACGGCAAGGAGAAAAGGTTAAGGCTTAGTTGTTGGTGGCGTAGGATTGCGGATGCTCTTTAACCTATTATGTATATTTTAGTCAGTGTGGGGATTACATATTCGTTTTCCACCCATTCTGTGAGAAGTTTAGAGTTGGGTGTATTGGACATAGGTTGAGCTTTCTATATAGAAGCGTTTTCTGCATAAAATCAGTGTCTTCTATTTTTGCTGTGATTGCCATAAGAGGTTAAAGTATTGAGTGGTGGGAGATTTTGATTATAAGATATATATTATAGTTTCTGCTGGCGCACATGTAAGGTTATTACTTACTATATTCATTCTTCAATGTGTTTCCAGTGAAAGATGAGGACTACACAGAGTCCTCAGACAATAGCTATCTTTCAGAACTGAAGGAGAAAATGAAAATGCAGACTGTGGAACATCAGAGACATATTTTGAGGATGCTTGAGAAATCTTTGAAAAGAGAAATAGATTCGGAGAAGCAGGTGAGCGAGTCAATTCAAATTCAAGAAGCTCTGACGATGAGGCTGCACTCGTTCGAACAAGAAGTTCTTTATGTTGAAGCGGATGCTGAAATGACCTTGGAGAAGTTCTATGAGGCAGACCACACATCCGAGCTCCTAATGGCAATCTCTAAGGAACTATTAAGTACAGTCAAGATGCTACAGTTCAATCTTAAAGGGTTGATTCAGCAAGGAGCAAAACTGAAAAGTGATTTGCTGGCATTTCAAGAAAACGTTGTTATTGAGAAAGCATCTACGGAAGGGACTGTAGAAATGGAAAATACAATCGGAGATTTAAGACAACGCGTTCTTCAGGCGGAAGGCAGAGCTATGAATGCTGAAATCAAGTCTCAGATGCTGGCAGATAACAGCCAGAAACTCAAGGAGACCTATGAGAAAGTGGCTTTACTTGAGAAAGAGCTGAGTGATACTAACAGCAAGCTACAAAATATGGAGGCATGTTATGAAGCTAGTCAAGAGGATAAAGCCATGTTAAATGCAACAATCATAGACACATGTGATGTAATTGATGACCTGAAAGAAAAAGTTTCACAAGCTAAACATCAGACTGAGATTATGGAAGATAAGTGTATTTTCTTGTCGGAGGCCAATGAAGGCCTCAAGAAGGAACTTAGTGTTGTTAGGGAAAGGGTTTATTGCTTAGAGGAATCTTTGCATCAAACTGAGGAAACCAAGAAGGCAGCTGCTAAAGACATAAGTGTTCGTACCAAGTTGATAACGGATCTGGTTATGCAGATGGCACTTGAAAGAGAACGCCTCCAAAAGCAGGTTTCTGATATGATTACTCTTTCCGTCCCTATATAAGTGTCCACATTTAAATCTTAGTTTGTCCCAAATAAATGTTCACTTTGAAAAGTGAGTGCTTCCTTTCCAATTCTACCCTTAATTATGAGATGGATGAATTCATTACTCCCTCTATTATTAAAGGTAAAATTGTCATTTAGTTAATTAAATAGGGTGATACTTGCACGTTTCTAAACTTTCTGACTTTTTCATGGTGTACATTTTTTGGGGGATGAAGGGATTATATTTTAATGTTTATCCCATCATTGACCTATTTTGGTGTCCAGCGAGTTTATTTATGTTTAGTATCACAGTTTCGTGGTTTGCATAACCATCCTTGCAGATTGTCCAAAGACAATTTTTAGACATGTGACTTTGAGCCCAAGTTCAGAACTTATTTCATGTTCTTCTGTTTGTCAAACTATTGGTGGGCATTGCTATCAGGCTACAGGCCTATCAGGCTATTAGCTTGTTGGCCTTTTTGGCTATGGTTCTTGTTGTTAGAATGGTTTTAGTGGGGTTAGTATAATGCAATAGATTTAGTATTGAAAAATATAAACCTTTTTTCGTCTTCTTGTCTTAATGGTTCCAACAATATGCCTGCAGATATCTTCTTTGAAACATGAGAACAAAATCTTGGTAGCACGCTTGAAGAAAACAGAAGGTCCTGCTGTAAAAGTTAGCCATGGTGATAAAGCTAGCAGTACATATCATAAGCTTTCTGAGGATGACTTAACTACCATGACTGGTGTAGAAAACAAAGAATCATTGTCAACCACTTCCAAGGTAACTAAATAACTTCTTGCTTTTAACAACTTTCTTATTTGCCTTGGCTCAATTTTTGTATCCAGACATCTAATCGAGTCGCTTGAACTTATCCCTTGCGGTAGAGGAAAAGGTCTGCATAGATTTTACCCTCTTTAGACCCTATGTCATATGGGATTTACTGTGTTCGTTTGGTTTATGTGATACCCAAAGCGTTATTGGTTACTTATATGCAGTATTTCTACTTTTCAGCCAGAGAAGGCATGCAACGAGACCGTAACGGCCTCCACTGATTCTGCATCGGAGCTTCAGATTGCAAGAAACATCGATGCAAGGGTGCTTACACTAAAAGGCATTCTGTTAGTAATCCTCATCCTAATCATTCCACCTGTAGCGCTACTTCTCCATGAAACTCGGATTCAATAAGTCAAATCGGTTGACGTAGATGATTTTCGGCAAAATCCCAGTGTGTAATATGGGTTAAACATAAATGCTTGCTAATGTTACAAATTAGCTGGTCTGGTTGGAAATTTTGCTGTATCTTTTTATGAAAGCAGCCAAGATTTGGTTCTATCCTCTCCAAGTAGCTAAATGAGCATGCTTAGCTGATATCAACAAGTCCAGCCCAATGTGCAAGTTTTATTGCATGAGGTGCAAATCAATGTAGCATATACTGGTAGGAATTTGTTGATTATTCTAGTTGGGCTTCTTTTTGTTGTATAGATAAGGAACAAACTAGCTGCTAGAAAGTTGTTCTTGTAATGCAACTCCAGCCATGGTTTTAGTTTGTGTTTTTGTTCTGAAGACTGGGAAAAGCCCACACATTCAGTTGAAATTTTTGTTTCAGATTCAAAATCAATATTTTTAGGTTATGTACCAACAAATTTAATTTTATAGTTTTAAGAATCCAACTTTCTTTTTGTGAATTAGATTCTATAAAATAGACCGACGAGGTTTTTAAAACACGTATGACATTTGTTTCTCTCCCAACTGACATGGGATCTATAGACTCCAACCAAACAACATTTGTTTCTCTCCGCAACTGATATTAGACTATTTTAAACTAGTAAGTCTTGATGTTGATAAAACGAACAACATACAGTACAGTTGGCTGGGAATGTTACATTTTCTTTGTTTTATTTCCTATGTTTACTCTTGATTAAACTATAAATTACGAAAAGCTATAATCAAAATCCACCGTGTTTGTATAATGCTATGAGAAAATCAATTTCCCGATTCTGAAGTCTAATATTATTTTAGCTCAAGAATTGAAACAAAAGCCTCAAACTTCCATTTTGGGGTCACACATATCACATCAGATTTGCTTTTCATATCGTCCAGGTCCTTTCTTGCAAATAATGATGAAAAACCCAAACCATACCGTAAGTTGTAAAACTTAAGGGGTGATAAATGCACTTATCTCAAAAAGAGAGGGAAAACTGAAAAATGTGAAAACACATCCATGTGTTATTTCACCAAAATGGGCCCCACCATACCAGAAAACCAACCCCCACCCACCCACGCCTGATCGGACCACCGTCGCCGTCGCCGTCGCCGTCGCCGTCACTTTCTTCATCGAAGCTTCCAACTCTCACGTCTCTTCGGATCAGATTTCATTATGAAGGTTGAATGTCTGTTCTGAATACCTTTTTTCTCTACTGTTATAGAACAGTGTGTTTGGTGGTAGGTTACATCTCTTGCCGGAAGATATGGCGGTTGTGGTACGGAGCGGCCGAGCCGGCGGAGGATCTTCGTTTTCTCCTGGCCTACGCAACTTCTTCTCTTACCGGATCTTCGTCTCCGCCATGTTTACTCTCCTTTTCTTCGCCACGGCCTCCGTACTCTTCTCTTCCCACCACGCACACTTCGAGAATTCTGTAAGTGTTCCATACGTATTAATGTGATATTATGAATGCTGCATTTGTTTATCATATTTGATTTGGCAGGTTACATGATGTCATATGGATGCATCAAATTAAGACCTGAAATTTTAAAATTGACGTAGTATAGCTTGTAATTTAGTTTAATTTTTGAATAATTAAGACCTTAATCGTGCAGCATGAAACGTTTAATCTGAAGTTCCTGTTAGTAGAAGTTGATAACTCATTTGCAAAATTTGTGGTTGGAAAATGAAATTTAAGTTATCATCAGAAGAACAGTATCACTTCATAATGATAAATCGCAATTGTGTTATTTAAGATGTAGGAAAGTAGGAATCGCCTAGTGAGGTGCTTTTTACTGGTTTGATTGGATCTTACAGGAGATGCAAACAACTGGGAGAGCATACATGCAGAGGACCTTTCTAGCTTTGAAATCGGATCCGTTAAAGACTAGGTTAGAGTTGATACATAAGCAAGCCAGTGATTACATTATGCTTGTGAATGCATATGCTGCTTATGCAAGGAAGCTTAAGCTCGAGATATCTAAACAGCTTAAGATGTTTGAAGACCTGGCGCAGAACTTCACCGACTTGGGTACGAAACCAACATATCATGATGCATTGTATGAGGCCGAAGGGCTGTTGGATGAGGAAGTCTTGAGACAGTTTGAGAAGGAGGTGAAGGATAAAGTCAAGGTTGCTAGGTTGATGATTGCTGAGACGAAAGAATCTTATGATAATCAGTTGAAAATTCAGAAGTTAAAAGACACAGTATTTGCAGTTCAAGAGCTGCTAGTTAAGGCCAAGAAGAATGGTGCATTTGCTAGCTCAATTGCTGCTAAATCAACTCCGAAGAGTTTGCATTGTCTTGATATGCGCCTCATGGGGGAACAGATTGCGAATCCAGAAAAATATAGAGATGAGGAGCCTAAACCTGAGTTTGAGGACCCCTCGTTGTACCATTATGCGATATTTTCAGATAACGTTATTGCAGTCTCTGTTGTGGTTAACTCGGCTGTAAAGAACGCTGAAGAGCCATGGAAACATGTTTTCCACATCGTCACGCATAAGATGAATCTTGCTGCAATGAAGGTTTGGTTTAAAATGAGGCCGGTAGAAGGTGGTGCTTTTGTTGAGGTGAAAGCAGTGGAAGAATACACTTTCTTGAACTCCTCATATGTCCCTGTCCTGAGGCAATTAGGGTCTGCAAATATACAAAAGTTATACTTTGACAACGAAGCAGAAAATACAACAAAGGATGCGAACAACAACTTGGCATTTAGGAACCCAAAGTATCTGTCATTGTTGAATCACCTTAGGTTTTACTTGCCACAGATATACCCAAAACTGCACCGCATATTGTTATTAGATGACGATGTTGTGGTTCAGAAAGATTTGACCGCACTGTGGAAACTTGACATGGATGGAAAAGTGAATGGGGCTGTCGAAACCTGCTTTGGATCGTTTCACCGTTATGCTCAGTATTTGAACTTCTCCCACCCGCTGATTAAATATAAGTTCAATCCAAAGGCCTGTGCCTGGGCTTTTGGCATGAATATATTTGATCTTGATGCTTGGAGGCGTGAAAGATTAACCGATCGCTACCATTATTGGCAGGATCTGGTATGTCTTTCTCTTTTTGCTTCTGATTAAAACCTTGTACTTGCTTAGTATTCCTTCTTTGGTCATTACCTGTCTAGAAAGAGCTTTATTTATACATAAGAACTTATATTTTTTACGAATCCTTCATCAGAATGAAGACCGGACTTTATGGCAATTGGGGATGCTCCCACCTGGACTAATCACTTTCTACTTGAGAACAAAATCATTGGACAAAAAATGGCATGTTCTTGGTCTTGGGTACAACCCAAGTATAAGCATGGATGATATCAGTAATGCTGCTGTGATTCATTTCAATGGGAACATGAAACCTTGGCTCGACATTGCCATGAGCCAGTTCAAGCATCTGTGGACTAAATATGTGGATAGTGAAATGGAATTTGTGCAGATGTGCAACTTCGGATTATAGACAAGGATCGTTTTTGGCTCAAAAACGATTAAGCATAGGTATGACTATGAACTAAGGCCTTCTTTTTCCATTTTGGGTGCTCTTTTTACTAGTTGTTCATTTTACCTGTCAATAGCTATGAGATTAGGAGCAAAGCTCTCTTTACTTGATTCTTTAGGCCCATGTGGTATAGTTTGAAAGTGATGGTCTGAGATGAACCAACATGGTTTCGGCCACATAATGGTTGATGATTCTTTTGTAGGAGTCCTCTATGTCAATGAAATAATTTGGGTTGCAATTAGAGAATGTGTTGTGTCTCATGTTCATTAAATTTCGAAATCAGTGTCTCTGCAATTTAACTACTTCTCACACTTCTCACCAAATTTTACACTTATCACCGGAACTCAACCCTATATATAGAGAGAGAGACGAAAGTTCGGTTGCAAACTCAAATTTCATTGCGAACGTGAGGAGTGAGGACAACCAAGAGCGCGCTGTGGCATATTCACTCTGTATATATTCAGAATGAATAACACAACATTCGGTGTTATTCAGTTAATATTCACTTTGAATAACACTGAATGTTGTGTTATTCACTATGACATGATTATTCAAAGTGAATATGTCACGTGGCGTGCTCTTGGTTGTCCTCACGTTCGTAGTGAAAAATGGGTTTTCATTTGAACCTGACCCTATATATATGTATATATGTGTGTGTGTGTGTGTATATATATATATAGGGGTGGGTTCAAATGTGAACCACTTTTTGGTTGT
>LUCG01203825.1:0-15169 GCA_001633085.1 Carthamus tinctorius | reverse complement strand
GTCATCCACCACGTGTCGCGCTCTCGGCTGTCCTCACGTTCACAACCAAAAAGTGGTTCACATCTGAAACCACCCCATATTATATATAGCTAAATTGCTAAATTTTAGATGCATTTCGACTTTAGGACTTTAATTTTCTCTCGGATATGTTGGGATAACGAATTCGAGAACGTTATGTAATTTAGTAAATCATTTTCCGAGACTCATGGATTCGTGGTAAAGTTTAAACGGTGACAGTTATTCCCACAGTGAAAAAAGTTAAACGGTTATCCCGCGGTGAAACCCGTTTAATTAACCTTTTACACAAAACGAGGATACCCGTCTGCCCGCGGTTTTCCCCGATTATCCGATGAGGATTCCCGTTTAAATCCCCACGGTTTTTTAAATGGGGACGGGGACGGTTTTTTTAAACGGGGACGGGGGGGACCAATCCCCGGCCCGTCACCATCCCTATTCCCAAAGCTTTCAAAATAGCCACCTTCTCACCAAAATCAACTCCCTAATTAATGGATTACCGCATTCCGACAAAAATTGAGAATCCGCTAAAAATAAATCTGTCAATAGCGGATTACTTTGAAATTTTACAATTTTAGTTTTTGAATCTATTACACCATTTGGCCAATGAAGGACCAATTTACACTTTTGATCCTTACCCGTCGATAGCGGATTTTGGTTTTAGCGAATTCTGGCAAAAAATGGAAACTCCGTTAACCGGGGAGTTGATCTTGAGAAGAATATGACTATTTTAAAGGTTTTATGAAGAAAATGGTTAGAAAATACTAATACTATAATTTCTATTTATTTCATGATACAATTTCCTTATATTTTAACTTATGTTACAAATTTTAAAATTTTCTTTTACATATAATAAAATATCCTACTTAATGTTCTACATTCGATAGAGATTGTATACTAAAACCCCATACTAAACAAAAGTTTTAGTATATAACATCTTCAAACAAATCTACTAAAATTCACATATAAATTTCTCTATTTTACTTTTAATTAATCATTTGGTATTTTTATTTTAACCTATACATCAAATTAATATTCCATCATCAAACAAAAACAATTGACAAGTCACTCTTTTGTTAGAATATTATTCAAACAATTTTTCTTATCAATATTTGTGCCAAATAAACAATTATCACATATGTTTCCCATAAACAATTTACCCATCACCACCATAATTTAAAGATTCATCAAAGTTTGTTTAAGTGAACAATACTCTCTTCTTCTCCTTCTTCTCTTTCCCTTTTCCTTTCTCTCTATTAAATCTTGATTGATGGCTCAACAAGAACCCTAAAGTTCTCATCTTTCAGGTAAGCTTTTATTTAGAGCCCTCCTTTTATTTTCCACTTTTTTCTATAAATAAATAAAAAATCTTTTATTTTCTGTAAAAATAACCCCTTTAAATATTGTTGGTCCAAGTGGGTTTTGCTTCTTTCCATGGCCCTCCATTTGTTTTCTTTTATGTTTTAATGGGTGTTTTTTTGGTAGGGTTATAATGGAAGGAAGGTGGGTCTGTTTTCATGGATCAAGATTCATGTGTTTTAACTTCTACCCATTTCCATTTTCTTCATAAATCTTTATGGGTTTGCTCATATGATCTTTAATCCAACTTATACCCACTTGAAATCATCACATTTTCTATGCAAATCCAGCATCTTTTCTTGAAAAAGATTCTTGATCTTGTGAAAAAGGTGTGGTGAAGTTGCTTAACCTATCTGGGTTTTACATCCATTTTAGCTACATTTTTCAGGTAAATTACAACTTGGGTTTCTTGATTAATTGATCTTGAGTACATAATCTGGTATTTGAATGGTTTTCTTTGATGGGTTCTTGAAATTTTTACTGAAAAAGATCTTCTTGATTGTGGGTTCTTGAAATTTTCTTTAAAAGATTTTCTTGATTTGTTTCATATTGTGAAACTCTAGTGGTTTCCATTGATGGGTTCTTGAAATTTTAACTAAAAAAGATTTTCTTGATTTTGGGTTCTTGAAATTATAACTAAAAAAGATTTTCTTGATTTGTTTCATATTGTGAAACTTTAGTGGTTTCCATTGATGGGTTCTTGAAATTTTAACTAAAAAAGATTTTCTTGATTTTGGGTTCTTGAAAATATAACTAAAAAAGATTTTCTTGATTTGTTTCATATTGTGAAACTTCAGTGGTTTCCATTGATGGGGTTATTGAAATTGTAACTGAAAAATGGCTTCTTGATTTGTTTCAGATTCTGTAACTTCAAAATTAATTGCAGATCTAATAAATGCTTTCTGGGTTCATTAGATCTTTACATTCAAGAAATCTTTATCTGAATCTTGATCACTTCATTTGATAAAAAAAATAGTTTCTTGAACTCATTCTTGATTTCTTGATTTCACAGATTCATGGAGTTGAAGATGTAAACTCTTTGATCCAATGAATTTCAACAGTTTCTCATAATGAATTCGATATCAAACCTAAAGATTTCGACCGGAAAACAAAATAGTCGGTCGCCGGAAAAGTCGCCGGAGAAGTTGCCGGAGAAACCAAAAGTAACACCCGAGATCAAGAATTCCGAATCTTTAACCGACACCAACCGAACTCCAACCGAAATGGGCTCGATCGACGAAACGAAACCGTTCCCGATCGGGGGTCTTAAAGATTGGCCGGAACCCGGAAAACCGATCGAAAAATCCGATCTCGTCGAAAGCGGAAAAAGTAGCATTTGCAGAGGGAGCACAAGCACAGATTTGAGTGATGAAAGCAGTTACAGCACTCTAAGTAGCACCATCAGCAAACCGCATAAATCGAACGATTCGAGATGGGAAGCGATCCAGGCCGTCCGATCGAAAGACGGGGTTTTGGGGTTGAACCATTTCCGGTTGTTGAAACGGTTGGGCTGTGGCGATATCGGGAGCGTCTATCTTTGCGAGCTCACGGGCACGAAATGCTATTTCGCGATGAAAGTGATGGATAAGGTGACGCTCGAGGGCCGTAATAAGTTGCTCCGGGCTCAGACCGAACGGGAGATCCTTCAGTCGTTGGACCATCCGTTTTTGCCGAGTTTATATACCCATTTCGAGACGGAAAAGTTCTCGTGTTTGGTGATGGAGTTTTGCCCCGGGGGCGATTTGCATATGCTTCGGCAACGGCAACCGGCGAAGCGGTTTTGCGAGCAAGCCGTCAAGTAAAAACCCTAATCCCAACTCATTCGTTTCGTTAAAGATTTGAGTTTTATCGGTAATAACAAAATCGGGTTTATAAAACGTTAAAAGATGTTTTGATTTTATAGACTGAATGATTGTGTGCTTAGACTGTTTTTGGAGGATTGACCCAAATAGTTGATATTTCCGACCAAATTCACTTTTTAGCCACTTTTCAATCAAATTCCTATTCCGGGTAGTGTTTACTTAAACTCGATTTTCAGATTAACAAAAAAAAAAAAAATCTTTAGGCAAGTTTGCGGAATGATCCATATTTACGTAAAGAATTTGCGTGAAGAGAATTTATTTGAAAATTGGCTTTACGCAAATGCTTGAGCAATTTGCGTAAACTCTGGCTAAAATCGGAATTCAGTTCCAAAAGTGGTGAATTTGGTTGAGAAGATCGACTATTTTGGTCAATTTCTCCCGATTAGGGAATCTTAGCAAGGTTTTTTCTATGACAATAACATCCTCTCTCATATAGATAGAAATTTAGATTTTGTGAGTTTTTTAGGCTGCATTTGGTACATGGGACGAAACAAAACTCATTGTCCCACGTTTGGCGTGACATGGGACAGAATAAGAATTAATTGTCCCACGATTGGTGCGACATGGGACAAGGACGGAGACAAAAACTGGGACAAGGTGGGCCAACATGGGACAAAAATGGTTTTTTCTTGTTCCGTTAGAGTAGGTGGAATAATATGGAATAAGAATGAGCTAGAAACTAAAATATCGCTAGTTTGACTACCACCATCACCATTGACTATCACTACCACTAGCCCACCACTAACACTACATCGGCCACAACTACCTCCACCATCTGTCGACTGCAACCACCGGAGGTATCCACCATCTTCAGTTCCTCTACAACCACTGTCATCTACCAATCAACGTTGCCTCTACCTCCACAACCAACGTGGGCCACCGGCCACCACTGTCCATTGGTAACTCTACTAGTACCGTTGGCCACCACCACGCCACCATGACCACCACCACTACCTCTACCACATTGGTTACAAGTACCTCCTCCACCACTGTCGGCCGCCACCACCGCTACTGTCGGCCATCTTCACATTCTCCACAAGACCACCAACCACCGCCAGCCACCATCTCTAACATAACTAACACTACCTCCACTTCTACCATAACCACCACCGTTACTTTTATCAGAAGTTCATTCAAATTTGATACTATTAGATTATACGTATGTATTTTATGCTTATGAAAATTGTGTAAAAATATTTATAAATTAAATTATTTAATTTATTTGTATTAATTATAACTATTATATGATATATAAAATCATCAAATAATTTTTTTGGGGAATTTGACAAGTTTTGTCAGTCCTAGTCATACGAAACACCAGACAAACACTTGTCTCGTTTGTCTCGTCCAATCCTACTGTCTTTTCTTGTCCGGTCCTGTCCAATTCAATCATGTACCAACTGCTACCTTAGAGCATCTCCAACAGATATTTTATATATGTTTTCAAATTGAGTATCTAAAGTTAAAATCTCAAAAAAAAAATGTTGTATGTAACTCTATCATCTACTTTG
Organism: Carthamus tinctorius; assembly: GCA_001633085.1. Classification (NCBI taxonomy): domain Eukaryota; kingdom Viridiplantae; phylum Streptophyta; class Magnoliopsida; order Asterales; family Asteraceae; genus Carthamus; species Carthamus tinctorius. The sequence continues at coordinate 10,422 of LUCG01203825.1, read as the reverse complement.
TTATAGATTATAACATTATTGTAAATTTGTTATATTAAAATATTTAACACATTTAATAGAACATTATTTCCTTCTTCTAAACATTTAATTTTAATGTCTCTTATTGGATGGAAATAATTAAGGGTCCGCTTACTAAACACTTAGCTTTAGAAAATCTCTAAATATTTAAGTGAGAAAAACAATATTTAATTATTTAAGTGAGAAAAACTTGGCTTTCTGCATAAAGCTCCCTCCTAAAAGCTTACTGAATAAGCAACTTTTTATATCATCAAGCCACTACCAAACAATCATGTATATTTGACTGACTAAGCTGTGATTCCTATTAACCTCATTAAGCTGCTAACAAACGGGCCCTAAGACATTTTAGATTTTTAGACATATTTGACATCTTGTAAAACCAGTTTAATTTATTGTAGTTTTCGTTTGTTTCATCTAACGGAATTACGGGTTTTAGGTTCTACGCAGCCGAGATCCTTCTCGCCATGGAATACCTGCACATGCTCGGAATCGTCTATCGCGATCTGAAGCCCGAAAACGTTCTCGTTAGAGAAGACGGTCACATAATGCTCACGGACTTCGATCTTTCCCTCCGTTGCTCGGTCAGCCCGACCCTCGTCAATTCCTCGTCCTTAGAAAACGATCCCCTCCGAAAAACCTCGGCTTATTGCGTTCAGCCGGCGTGCATCGAGCCACCCTCGTGCATCCAGCCGTCGTGCGTGGTCCCCACGTCGTGCTTCTCCCCGAGATTCTTCTCGGGCCGGTCCAAGAAAGACAAGAAACCGAAACCGAAACCCGAGGTCGGGAACCAAGTCCGACCGTTGCCGTTGCCGGAGCTCATGGCAGAGCCCACCGGGGTCCGCTCGATGTCGTTCGTCGGGACCCACGAGTATCTGGCACCCGAGATCATAAAAAATGAAGGGCACGGGAGTGCAGTGGATTGGTGGACCCTCGGGATCTTTCTTTACGAGTTGTTTTTCGGGAAGACCCCATTTAAAGGGTCGGGCAACCGGGCGACTTTGATGAACGTTGTCGGGCAGCCGTTGCGGTTCCCCGAGTCGCCGGTGGTGAGCTTTCCGGCGAGGGACTTGATCCGAGGGTTGCTAGTGAAAGAACCGAGGCAAAGATTGGCGTATAAAAGAGGGGCAACGGAGATCAAGCAACACCCGTTTTTCGAAGGGGTTAATTGGGCCCTGATCCGGTGTGCCAGCCCACCGGAGGTTCCGAAACCGGTGGCGGTTGACCGGATCAGTGGTTCTCCGGTGACGACCCTTTGCGAGAAGAAAGTGGTCGTTGCACCGGAGAACAAGAAGGGTTCGGAGAATTATCTTGAATTTGATTTATTTTGAAATTGTTTAATTATGGAAATGAATTTTTTTTTTCTTGATTTCGGTTGATGATTTATTTTGTGGAAAGGATGAGATTGTACGATATTTTGTTTGGAAAATATTTGAAAATGTGAATCGGTTATTTTTCTGTTACCTTTGATGTGATATGAGAGGTTAAGTGGATCAAAATGCAAGTGAAATACGAAGCTGGGTATGAAATGTAGATTTTTAAAACCTCAGGGGGTGAAAGTATAACATGTGTATAATTAAAGGATGAAAGTGGAAGTTTTGTTGGGATCAATATGCAAGTGAAATATGAACCTGGGTAATCGATGTAGATTTTGTAAACCATAGGGGGGTGAAAGTAGAATGTGTATATAGCCAAAGGTTGAAAGTGAATTTTTTATTGGATATGGTTCATCCGCTTCGCCTAGACTACATCCTTAGCAATTTCGAAATTAAGTTTCGGTCGTCCGAGACTAAGTCTGGCCACAAGGTGCGTACGCCTGGACTTGAACCTGGGTGCATCGGATATTCCACCACGTCACCCTAGGTCTTTTGCCAGTACGACACCACCCTTTTGGTTCCAGATCAATTATCTTCTAAAACATAATTCTTTAAGGATGTGAGATTAAAAGAGATCAACTGTTCATATCCACTTCTCAAGCTTCTTAACTTAATCTCAACTTCTCACACCATCATTCGTTGACGATTTTACCCCTCAGAGCTCAAAGATGGAGAACATGTTCCCTTTTCCAGGTTTTGCAATAGAGACAGAAGCAAAGTCCACTTAAGTAATCCGTGTCGAGTGAAAGAAAGAGGAGAGACAACTCGAACATCCGTACGAAAAAGTAAAGAAAGCAAAGCTGCTCATCAAGCTCTTTCGTCGAGGACACGATCATGACAACTCGAGGAAGATTGAAGATCCGGTTAACGTTAAGTAAATTTTTTTCAAAGAAACAAACGGAATAAAGTAAAAGGATTTTGGGGATCAATTAATATGCGATATGAACTATCGGCTGTAGATTTTATAAACCTCAGGGGGTAAAAGTAGAATATTAATATAGTTAAAGGATGGAAAGTTGAAAATCCGTTCGAAAAGGTTAAAAATGGAATTTTGCGGTGAACGTGGATCGAACACGTGACCTTCAGATCTTCAGTCTGACGCTCTCCCAACTGAGCTATCCCCGCAGCTATGTCTTATCTTTCCTCTTAATATCTATAAAGCATCTTTTTCATTCAGACAAAATTTTTATAAAATATATTAACAAATTGTTTTCTTTAATTATATATTTTACATAATAAATTACTTATCGATGACCAACAGTAAAATAAAAGGATTGTATGTAAACATATCCGCCTTAGACTTGAATGAAAACACGATCTTAGACTTGAGGTCTTGAAGATGGAGGATAAGGTAACGGGTTTTCGATAGGGATCCGCCCCATTTGCTGCACTACGGTCAGACTAAAACAGTTGTTGGCTCGGTGGACCAATACTTGGAGGAACGGGATCGGATATTGCAAGAATTAAGGGGGCACTTATTTCGGGCACAACAAACGATGAAGGCTCAGGTAGATTTACACCGACGCGAGGTCCAGTTTGACATAGGCGGCTTGGTATTCTTGAAGCTCAAACCCTACCGCCAACATTCGGTGTCGAGACGCCGAAATGAGAAATTGGCCCCTAGGTACTTTGGACCATTCGAAGTGCTTGAGCGAATTGGCAAAGTCGCGTACCGGCTGCGTTTACCAGATTCCGCCCGCATCCACAATGTCTTCCACGTTTCGCAGCTGCGTAAAGCCATTGGAAATCGCACGGCTACTCCTCAACTACCAGCCACATTAACTGCAGATATGGAAGTGATGTTACACCCAGGTCATGTGGAGGGCGTACGTGAAGGAAGGACCTGGTGGACATGAGGTTTTAATCCGTTGGTTAGACCTTCCGGAGTATGAAGCTACTTGGGAACCGTGCGAGTTTATTAACCGCCAATTTCCAGATTTTCACCTTGAGGACAAGGTGCAAGTTTTGGCGGGGAGTAATGATAGAGCGAGCCGTTATGGTCAAGTTTACCAGAGGTGTCAAAAAAAGGCAACAAGGATGAATAAGGAAGTTTATCGTTAGCATTTAAGAAGTTTAGCATTTAATTTTTGAATAATTGCCTAGTTTATCTTTAGCATTTATATTTTGAATAATTTCCTTATCGGATAGAATATTTTCCTTTTTTTGGGATTCGGTTTTCCTTAGTAGCAGGTCACTATCAATATGGTGCACCATTATTTTTCTCGGTATGGAATAAAAAAAATTAGTCTTACACTATTTGGGAGATTCCTGTTCTCGAATTCAAACTAATTTCAGTTCTCTTCTTAGGGCCGAATCCGTGTTCTTATCATCTCGTCATCCAAATATTAAAAAATGTTTTCAGCAGTGACAAAACGGAATAAGTTAATAAGCAGATTAAATAATCAATCCCAAACACCGCCTATGTGAGGTTATAGATTAAACAACTGTGTGTTCAATATGCATTTAGGCATCCTCACAAATTTATTAAGATACCTGTAAATAAATTGTATTGACAGTTCTTTAACATGACACTCGGTTTCACCTCGGTTGGAATTAAACAAGTCCTTCTTGTAAATAAACCCATCATGATGAAGTTTTACATGAAATTTCTTAGAGTTCCACGTCAACTAGATTTACGGGTTGTTTATAAAACGTTTATCGGTTAGGCATTTACTGAAAAAGATTTCATCCTTACTTACCTTATTGGGTAACATTTTCAACCATCGAAATAGATTGTTGATAAGCTTTTTAAACCAAGTAAGCATTTAATATGTAAGAGTTTTTTTTTTGCTCACTTAGGCCATCCGCAATGGCCCTGTACCAAGGGCCGGTACCGGACCGGTATGAAAGGTAACACCATTTTGCATGATAGGTATGTCATCGATAGGGAAGGGGATCGGTACCATGGTGCCGGTTGCTTACCCACCCTACCCCACCCCACCTCACCCCACCTTTCTCTCTATCTCTATCTTCTTTTCTCTCTCTTATTTCCTTTTTCTTTTATTTTTTTAATTAATTAATTAGAGGGGTATGGAATTGGTACAGTTAAGGATGATATGGTATGGTGTTGGTAAAGCTGATGTGGCAACAGGTATGAAGGGTATGAAGGGTACGGTTAAGGATGGGCTTAGCGAATAAGATTTTTATACTATCCACATTCACAATTTAGGCAATCCAGAATTCCAGATTGTGAATGAGACCAAAAAAAAATTATGGCGATCTTCTTTGATCCCGATCACCCACCGATCCCGGATTGTTGTTTCTTTTAACCAAATCAAGTGACACATGTCCCTTTTTGATTGGTTAAACTTATATTTTGTAGGTTAAAATTTTATTTAATCAAAACATGACTTTAAAAACAAGGTTTAAAATTAAAAAAACATATCAAAATTCATTATTTTCAATTCCCTACAAATAAAGATCAATATTGGTATGTTTATCACCCCTATTTTTTCATCATTTCTACACTCAATTATATAGTAAGTTTTTTATAATTATAATTACATATTAAATTATGCAATTGTCTGTTTAATCTATTTTTTATACTTACAATTAAAAAAATAAGTATATTTTGTATAAAAAATAAAATATATATTACTTTTATAAAATAATATTTTAGGTTAGTCTGGATTGTAGAAGATTGTGGTTAGAGTATGAAAAAACTAAGATTGGATTGAAGTTAAATATTATACAGGTGGATGAGAAATAAAGTAATATTTTAATTAATATTTGATTGTTGAAGATTGTTGTTGTGGCCTTGTGGATAGTCTTACGTGATAGGAATATCGATCATTTCCATTGTTTATCAGTAAAGTAAGTTATGTAATAAATGCTTACCAGATAAAAGTTTAGTAGTTGCCCATCCTAACCAATTTTGTATTGAGAATGCAAATGTTGTGCATTTGTTTTATCAAATGGAGTCAATCTTTTCTTTATGGGGTCAAAAAGAACATATTTAACAAAATAAACAACTTTTTAATTTGAGAAACTTTATTTACAAAAATTCATACCCAGCCCTTTAAGTCCACTCATGGAAGATTGGTCGATTCTTGGAATCAAAACAACTCATTTTACAGAGTATAGTAATCGAGCAACACTGGTAAAGGTGGTGGTAGCACCTGAAAGAAGGGTTCATAAGGGGTGTGCATTGGATANTTTCCAATCCAATGGATGATTGGATCGGTTCGGTTCCATCCACTGGATTTTCTTATTGGATATCCAATGGATATCCGTTGGATCGGATTGGATCAAACCAATATTAACCGGATTGGATTGGATCGGATCAGATTCATCCGACATCCGATGGACGATCTAATCAAATCCATCCAATCATCCATCAATTGTTTTTAATCTATTTCACAATAATTCATATAATAATCCAATATTCCAAACAATAGCATAATGTTTAGTTCCATCCATTCAATAACTATTAAGTAATACTAAAAAGTTAAAACATACAATACAATAATGGTAATTGGATGATGATTGGATGGGTCCGGTCGGTTGAGATTGGATGGTCAATTGGATTGGATCGGTCGGTTTTGGTCGGTTCTAGACTACCATCCAAGAAACCGATCCAATCCAATTGGATGTCACAATTTTCCATCCGATCTGATCCGATTACAATTGGATATCCAATCATTTTCAGTCGGTTTGTAATTGGATCGATCGGTTGTAATTGGATCGGTTGATTTCTGCACACCCCTAGAAGGGTTTTAAATCTGATTTATTTTAAAACTATGTAACTTTAAGACTCTCTTTCTGTTTTTTTTATTGATGATTGATTTTATAGACGGGATGAGATATGCAAGATTATTTGTTTCAAAAACGGTTGCGAATGTGGAATTTTTTTATGAGTAGATTGTATAACTTTGAGGGGTAAAAGTGGAACATAAATATCGTCAAAGGTTCAACATGAAAAGTTGTTCCCCAAAAAGACCCGCGATTTGAGCCTGGGTAATCCGCTGTAGATTGTATAAAGTTGAGGGGTTAAAGTAGAAAACAAATATAGTCAAAGGTTCAAAAGTGAAAACTTTACCAAAATAAAAGTAAAGGTTAAAAATGGAATTTGCGGTGAACGTGGATCGAACACGTGACCTTCAGATCTTCAGTCTGACGCTCTCCCAACTGAGCTATCCCCGCTGATGTTGTTTCCTATACGAACCAAACTTATATAAATGTAATATAGGGGTAAAAGTGTCATTTAAATGGCTCTTTAAGTGTGGGGGTGTTAATTTATATGAATGCAATACAGGGATAAAGGTGTCATTTACAAGGTTTTCAGATGTGGGGGTGTTAATTTATATGAATGCAGTACAGGGGTAAAAGTGTCATTTAAATGGTTTTTTAAGTGTGGGGATGTTAATTTATATGAATGCAGTACAAGGGTAGAAGTGTCATTTAAAAGGTTTTTAAGTGTGGGGGTGTTAATTTATATGAATGCAATACAAGGGTAGAAGTGTCATTTAAAAGGTTTTTTTTTAAGTGTGGGGATGTTAATTTATATGAATGCAATACAGGAGTAAAAAGTGTCATTTACAAGGTTTTTAAGTGTGGGGGTGTTAATTTATATGAATGTAATACAGGGACAAAAGTGTCGTTTACAAGGTCTTTAAGTATGGGGTATTAATTTATATGAATGTAATACAGGGACAAAAGTGTCATTTACAAGGTTTTTAAGTGTGGGGGTATTAATTTATATGAATGTAATATAGGGACAAAAGTGTCATTTACAAGGTTTTTAAGTGTGGGGGTGTTAATGTATATGAATGCAATACAGGGGTAAAAGTGTCATTTAAAAGGTTTTTATATAAATATGTATAATTTTTGAATTTTAAATTCAAATTAATTCATTAAATCATATAATAAAAGAAAATATAATAATAGTTTTTATTAATTCTTAAAAAAAACTATAGAATATAGAAATTAAAAGGTGTGTATGTACTTTTGGGTAAAGAATACATGAATCTTGAAGATATGATATACTACTTTATCTATTTTGTTTTTATTCATAAGAATTGGTCTTGAGATTCAAAATACTCTTGTACTTTATGCATGAAAAGAAGTACCCTTTTCTAGATGTAATTACACACTTCTTTTAGTGTCGCCATGTTAGAGGCCGTTTACTAATCACTTATTCGGGTAAGTACTTACCAAGTCATATTACCTTACCGGAAGCATATGACAAGGATAAGAATCTTACTCCGGTAAGAGCAAAGACAAGGATTAGAGTCTTACCCAACAAGTGAGCGTCGTCATCTCTTACAACGGTTAGCACTTACTGAGTAAATTGTTGCATATGATACGTTTTTGTAAATCTGTTCGAATTAAATATTATATTTTTGAATTTTTTTTTTTTAAGTTTTTGAAAATTTTATTGAATATGCTATAAATTTGCTAAAGGAAAGGCTAATATTTGTTTATTTTCAGGGTACATTGGTCTTTTAGTCCCTGCAATTAAGGTTGAGGAATATTATTCAATATATAAATTAACAAAAATTATTTTTTATAATAAATGACTAAAATACAAAAATTATTTTTTATAATAAATGACTAAAATACCCTCAGTAAGATTAAAAGGAAGCAAGAGTGTAAAATAAAATAAATATTATAATACAAATTACGAACGAAAATGATGAACATATTTTCTCAACAATAAAATAATAAGAGTGTTGTTATATGAACCTCCCTCATATAAAAGTAGACCCCTAAATTGGGTCCATCATGTACATTCATATAACCCTACTCATTCCCCTCACAGGGGGTCCATTTATGATTCCCCGATAATAGAATACATATTTTGTTATATTTTACATATTTCATGAATGTCGTTACGAATTTATGTTTTAAGTGAGACACAATATCTGATTCTTATCCAAGACATGTATCAAAAGGCCAACAAAATCATTACAAAAGTAGGTATAAATTTGTGATGTTTTTTAATATTTATTTCTATTTTTTTGCAATTAAAAATTTATCTTGATAACTAGATGTTTTGAGTTTAAATACCATGTTTAAATGTTGTATTATTTAAAAAAAATGTTATATATATTAGGACGTGTTTAAAGAAGAATTATAAAAAAACATCTTAAGTTGATTATATATAATTTCTTTATAACTTGATTATTAAAGATCAAAATCTCTAAAAGAAAAATAAAAATTATATGCAACTCTATCATATTCTTTATTTTAGGATTTTTAACATTAATTATATTATTAAAATATGATCTTATTGTTAGAAAATATTAAAAAGTCATTTCTCCGTCTTAATGATAAAAAAAATACTTTATAGAAAACAATATAAAAAATTTGTTAAAACAAAATAAAAAGTAATATTGAAATCAAGAACCCATGCATTTAATGTATAATTTATAACAAATACACACAAATATCTATCACAAAATTTACTATGAATATTTATCAATAGATGCTATGCTATATGTGTTTCTGGTTAATCCTCTATGCATCTAGTGTTTCCCCTTTTTGTTGTTAAAAAAAATATTATTAATAGTTATTATATATCTACCTAGAGAAATGTTTAAATGAGAAACATAACTTTTTTAAGAAAACGTGAGAAACAATTTTAGCCACTCATCCGGTCAATAAAGACGGTTTTGACCGTGGTCCCCCCTTTAATAATCTATACCCTCCCATGAATCACGTCAATCCTCCGTGATCACGTCCACCGTAGCTCAAGATGTATGACTGAGATTGCTTCTTGTTTTCTCTTAAATTGACATAATTCTCGTATAAACCTCCCTCTATCTACCTAATTGTCATTAAATTTAAACATTGCTCTTAGAAAATTCACATATTTTAACCATGCTAGTAAAATAATCAAGATGCATCATTACTAGAAGGCATGCAAGATAGTTGAAATTCTTATTGATAATTGATATATCTCCTATAATCCTTTCATGAAATCCAAAATACTTTTGATTCATTTGTATGTAAGAACTTTTATTTTTATAATTAGTTTTCTGATATATAATTTAACAGTATATGAAAAAAACTCAAACCTGTAATCTGTCAAAGAAAATAACATTTGTAGAACTCAAGTTTTAATCGGGTCCTATCAAATACAAACTATGTAATTCTTACAAACCATTATATTTGGAAATACTAGAGCTATTTATAGACAATTATCATGGTTCATTAATTAAACTGAGATATATATGAAAGCTAATAATGTTAATTAATTATTATTATGGCTTTATATTATGAAACAAAACGAAAACAAATATTTATTAGACTAGATCGTTTGTATAGTTCGTAAGAATTACAGAGTCTGTTGTCTAATACTTCCCCTCTTCCTTTCGTAAAAATCATTTTAAAACATCGGTTAAAATATAGCATCTATAACGTTTTGTTAATCCACATAAATAACGAGTATATATAAAATAGGTGAATTTTTATAGCAGTATTTTTCTAGAAACATTCTAAAATTGATATTGTTTTTACATGAAAAGATGGCCTATATCCCAAGGGGCAGGGACAGACCTCCCTTGGAGGCCATGGTAGCACGGGTCACCGTATAATTTGTGCGCCGGAGGGTAAAATTTAGAATTTTATGAAGGTGCAACCGTATTATTTTGGAGGGTGCCACCGTATCATTTTTCGAAACTTCAAGGAGTGCACCTAAAAATCAAAAACTTCTACCGGAATCAACCAAAAAACCAAAAACTTCATTCGAAATCAACCAAAAAACCGAAATTTTTTCTTGAAGTCAACCAAAAAATTTAAAAATTCTCTCAAAATCAACTAAAAAACCGAAAAATCCTCTCGCAGTCAATCAAACAACCAAAAAAATCTTTCGATTCAGCAAAAAAAAATAATAAAAAAGAAACCTATCAAAATCAACAAAAAACTTAATTATATGGTGCCGCCACCGTTTGAAAATTGTCCTATGTCCGTCCCTGTAATATCCCCATTATAACTTTATGGTATTTATTGGAAAACTAGTGTTCGAATCGCGCGTTGCGCGATGGTGATAAATTATTTAGAAAGTCTTCGAGCTAAATTAGGTGAATGA
>LUCG01203714.1:0-12564 GCA_001633085.1 Carthamus tinctorius | reverse complement strand
AGAAAAAAGGAGAAAGTGCCATGTGGACAAACCATGTTTCTGCTTTATATAGATATATAGATTACTTGACTTGTATGATTTTAGATAACGGAGTGTTGATGTCTCAATTAATTAGGTATTTGATTAGAATTGATGGATCATAACCGAATGTAATATCTAATTTGGGTGGATTGATTTTTGAATGATGGTTTAGAATCGAATAAAAATAAATTCATCCAATCAAAGTGCTCTTCTAAGATCAATAATATTTTATCATTTTGTTGGTAGTTGTACTTGTATGTAGTGTTTCTATGAAATAGGAAGAATATGTAAATAATTGATGAAACCGATTATCCCTTGAATTAGATAAGTCGTCTAATCTTAATGTGATTAGATCAGTAGATAAAATCCAACATCTAATGAATAAATGGATCTATGATCTGCTTAAATCTATTGACTTTTAACAGATGAACGCCTTTAATTTCAAACAAAGGCCATGTTTGATATCATAAATTAACTTATTTTTAAACATCCTAGTGGTTAATAAATATACTTATTGGGTTGAGTTCATGTAAAACTCGTAAGCCTACACTTGATGCTTTAGCTGTGTTAGACCAACTAGCAGATAAGCTAATTAGTAGTTGATAGTTGATAAGCTAGCTATTGACTAATAACAGTGGCGAAAGGCTATGAGGGCCAAAAGGGGCCATGGCCCCAGCCCTTTTTTTTCCTTGCTAAGTAACCCCATGTATTATGTATCTAGTTTTTTTTAACGCTAGTTAGCAGTTAATAGTTAATAAGCTAGCTATTCACTAATAACAGTGACGAAAGGCTATGAGGCCCACAAGGGGCCATGGCCCCAACCCTTTTCTTTCTTGCTAAGTAACCCATGTATTATGTATCTAGTTTTTTTTTAACGACAACTTATTTAATTTGTTAGTATACACCTCAATTAGAAACGCCTATATCCAGATTCGAACCTGGGACTTCTATTCTAAGAAGGAGATACTCTACCAACGAGTCTTGCCCCAATTGACATTATGTATCTAGTTTCTATCAGCATATTTTACTTGGTCCTTTGCCTAATATGTCATATTATCATATTCCAATTTGAAAGGGCACAAAGGCCAAAGCATTAATTTCCTTATATTAATCAGACTTCTTTATTTACTAAAGGATATTATTGGAAATTAAACTAAACAAGAACTATTTAAAATTATAGAATAACTATGGTTTTTTTTAAAGGGTGTCCAGACCCGACTAATCCCCGACAATTTTGAAGGCTAAACATGACCCCACTTAAATGTCTCGAGACATGTGTACAGGAAGACTCGAACTCGGTTAGGATGTTATGAACCCTCGAGTGTTAACCAATCCACCACAACACTGTTTGACTATAGAATAACTATGTTTAAATAAGTTGTATTTACAAACCAATACTAGGCAATCAAACTGTGACGGATTAGAACCTTAAAGATGAAATTGCACAAGAATTAATTGATAGATGTTTCGAAGATTTCATATCTATTGCCTTGTTTTAAAGTTTTAATATATTATGACCTCGAATAGAGTATCTTTTGCGTTTTCTAATTAAATGATTAAGTTGGACCTTTGTATCTAAAGGCTTGTGTTCCGCCACTAACTAATAAGCTAGTTAGTACCTGATAAGCTAGCTTATGAATAAATTATGTTTGGCAAAAACTAGTTTATGAGTATGTAAAATGACCAAAAAATATATCTTGGAGTTTAATAGTTAATATTAATAAAAGTATAATTGGAAAAAGCTACAAAAAGCTCCTGAAACACTATTCCAACTACCGTTTCAATAAGCTATCTTATAAGGCTATGCATACCCGAACCCTCCCTACCCTCCAAACCCCACAGTCACATCAGTGCCACATCGGCTTTTTCCAACCCCACAATTAACNNNNCACACACACACACCATAGACACACACCACACACACAACACACAAACTCAACGGTTATCATCCGAAACCGCCGAACCCGCTGCCGGTGTAGCGGAGCCCGACGACTTCAAACCCACCCAACCCTGTTCGTCGGTACACATAGCCTAAGTTAGCTTATAAGCTAGCTTATGGTACATGTTTAGATGGACTAATTTATAAGTTAACTTATTTTTGCCAAACACAACCTTCCTAATAAAACATTGTGAAAGTAAAAAAAAATCTAAACATTTACAACAAAAACACCGTATAAATTACTTTTAGAGTATTTTGCTATGAAATTTCAAGGATAAGAAAATGTTACAAAGACGGATCCCTCTTACATAATTCCAAGTCTGAATTTATTTGTTAATATTTATTTTTATTGGTAAATTATAGGAGGGGTACTATGGTCTTTCCTTCCGTCAACTCTTGCCCTTACTCGTAATTTTCCCTTTTCTATAAATACCACCCATTCATTCTTCCCTTTTATTCATTCATCAATCAGATTCGGGTCATTTCTAGGGTTTATCAAAACAATTCAAAATCTGTATATGTATGAAGAACTCTACGAAATCGATCTCTCTGAGATCTTCAACATCATAATTTCATCGCCCAAATCGTCAAATTCCACTGGAATTTGGAAGAATTCACTACGAATTTCAAATTCCACGAACCAAACGGTACGTTTCAACATCCAATTTTGTATTGTATAATTAGCGATTTCATTTGCATTACTAGGGCTCCTATTCTTTCAACCTCTCGATCTCGAAGTAGTTTGATTTTTGTCATTGAGAAACCCCTTAATGATACCAAGGTTTGAATATGAACAATGGAGGTAGAGTAGAGGACAATGAGTTCGATGAAAAGAAAATTAGGGTAGCTTCTGATGAATTCGGTAGAGCTATATCGAAAGTAGCGGTAGCTCAGATATGCGAGCGTGTTGGATTTGAAAGTTTTAATGATACTGCATTAGAGGCACTTGCCGATGTTACCATTAGGTATGTGAAAGATTTAGGGAAAATTGCGAAATTTTACGCTAATGTGGCAAATAGGACCGAATGCAATGTGTTCGACGTAATTCAAGGTTTGGAGGATTTAGGATCTTCCATCGGGTTTCCGGGTGGGTCGGAAATCGTTACCAATTTGGTAGGGTCGGGTGCTATGAAGGAGATCATGGAGTATGTTGAAGTGGTTGAGGAGGTTCCTTTTGCTCAGCCCGTACCTAGTTTTCCGATCGTTAGAGATCGGAAAAGAACGCCGAGTTTTGTGCAAATGGGGGAGACGCCGGGGTTCAGACACGTGCCCGATTGGTTGCCTGCGTTTCCCGATCCCCATACGTATATCCACTCACCTGTTTGGAACGAGCGGACATCGGATCCGAGGTCGGATAAAGTCGAGCTTGCTAGACAGAGGAGGAAAGCGGAGAACTCGTTGTTAAGCTTACAAAAGCGTTTGCTGTCTAGCGGTTCAGCCGTAGCATCGACCTCCGAAGTTGCTAACGGGGGTAAAAAGAGCAGGCTTCTTGCGGCAAGCGAGAGCGTGTTTCTTGCTTCTAGAGGGGAGGGAGACGGGAGTTCGCTTGTTTTGCCGACTAAAGACGTGAATGAGGCCAATACGGAGAACCGTGTTTCTATATTGGAGACGTTTGCGCCTGTTATAGAAGCGTTGAATGGTGGTGTTTCTGAGTCTGGTGAGAATGGAGAACGAGAACTTCCGGATAAGAGGCCTGCGGTTCGTTTGAACTTCAATAACGGTAGGAAAATGATTGGTGATTCGTTGGATTTGCGACTATGGAATAGGGGTACGGGGAGAATTTCGTCTTGGTTTGGACGCGATGATGTGATGGATGACAAGAAGAGGAGAGCTGAATATATTCTCAGACAATCTATGGAGAACCCACTGGACCTTCCTCAGTTGTAGATGATTTTACTGAATTGCTCCTGATGACACACATACCATCTAACTTTTTCAGAAAGTAAGCAATGCTGAAAATTAGATCCATTGTAGGTGCTCAGTGTGAATCTTTATAGTAGTTCCTCATAGTTTCCAGCCTTCAAAATCCCTCCAAGTTTTTATAATGTTTGATATGAAATTGTAGTTTTTAAAAATCATGCAAAGAAATCATTTCGAAAAGTGAACAAGTTATACATTTTGAGGTTTCGGTTGGAGGGCAAATGTATGTGATTATCTGATTGTCTTTTTTTTTTCTTCCTTTGTTTCTTGTGAAGTATGATTACGAGTTCTTTGTGGAAACTTGCACCATTTAATAGATGTCGATTTTTCTGTATGTGGAACTTGGCGTAACCATGTTCTGGTTGCGCAAGTTTGCGTTTTAATGTGGAATCTAAGACTGGCTATTGCTACATTCAGACCTGAAATCTTTTAGATGGCTGATTAATATGCACACAGACATTATAGGGTATTCATGCTGATTCTGGTTAAGCTAACATAGTGGATTCTTGCTTTCAAAGTGAGCAGTTAATTATGCTTGTACAGAAACAAGATGTGTATTTGGAGATTAGGTTGTGCCATTGCTTGGGTGACCATTACTTTGGGTGATAGTTTCTAAGAACCATCATTCTGCATCCTAATTTCCTATTGGCTTTTAAGTTCTACAAAGATCCAACTTTTTTCATTCCCATTTCTTCTTGTTAGGTATTTCCACTATTTTGTATGATATATAATAGGTCTATATGGATTGATTTTAAGTGTTCTGGTCTGGAGGATCAATATATCCAAGGTTAGGCATAGGTGGCTTTCTATCTGGAATCACATGCTTCTTAAAGACAGCCATGTCTTTTGCTCTTTTTTTTGCACAGTTGATATCTATACATGAAACTTGTATTGGAGATGCTGTCAATATACCCCTATGTGTTTGTGGCTGTGTGTGATCTGTGTAATTGATGCATTATAAATTCTGGTGTGCATGCGTGTGTGTGTGTAGGTTTTGGTTCACGTGAGACCAACATACAAAAACAGCTTGGTCTTACACAATCCCAAGTGTGTGTGTGTGTGTATAGGGTTGGGTCCACATGAGACCAACATACGAAGCTTGGTCTTACACAATCGCAAGTGTGTGTGTGTGTATGTATGTATATATATGCCTGTGTGTGTAAACTCAACCAGTTGTGATCTTGAGAGTCATGTATGGATATTATGGTTCTAGTTTTTACTTGAGCAGGCAAGTAGTATTAGTAACCTGCAAGTAGTCATGAATAGATATTATGGTTCTAGTTTGTAGGCCTGGTTCAAATTCTACTCACCTAACTTGCCATCATTATAAATTAAGTTCCCGACACGGGTTTGTTGAAACTTAACCTGATATCTTCTCCAAGGGGTTGGGGTTGGCCTATTTGGAGCAAACGGTTGATTGCCGGCAACCTCACCAACGACTGAGGCTAGCAGAGGAGTTCAAGCCCATGTCCTACAGGATTCGAACTTGAACCTCCTGTGTATTTGAGCAAAGTCGATCCATCTCTCTTCTAATTGAGCTACACTCCCAAGGACAATTGGTGTTGGAGTATTGGTTTTCATGCTTGGTACCTGAACCACAATGTCGGGCGTTCAAATATTAGAAACGTTATCAACTCTTAAAAGGGTCATGTTTATTGGTCAGAAAGTCTAGAGTTTGTCAATGAAACAGTGTCGGGCTCAGGAAACATATTTTTACATGAATTGATGAATCTCATGGAATAGTTGTGTCGAAGATGCTGGTTCTTGGATCACGTGAAGGTATACATTGGTTGTGTTGAAAGGGATGAGTAAAAATAATGTTGAATTTTTTATAGCATACTTGTTCATATATTCAAAGAGATTTAAACTTGCACCTAAAGACTATGGAGCTCGATTGATACCATTGTAATACTGAAAAGACCAAACGTAATTTAAGATGAACCTTTTAGCTCTTTTCTTTTTTCTAGTTGCACCAAAATAACAAAGATCTCCTCCCAAATGCCTATTTTGCATCGTGCAAAATAGACTTTTTATAAATAAATATGATTTTAATGGGTTATTTTACAAGAACGGAACGAAGTAGGCAAAAAAGCAAAGCACAACAGTTTTTAATACCACCAAAATCCAAATTTCTTAAACTTTAGTACTTATGATGAAAAGCGCTTACCCAACTTCTTTAAGAAGTTAAAAAAATGCCATCTCATAATAACTGCTTATTGTTTTCCTAAGAAGCTATAAACACCCCACCCAAACACTTCAAAACAATTTATTGTTTTTCTAAAAGGGAGAATTGCACCTACATCTTACAAACTTACAAAACTACGTATATATCCTTGTAACCTTCTAAACTACACCTATATCCTTGCAAAACTTAAGTAATTACACCTATATCATTATACCCATTTTTTGCAAAACTTAAGCTAATAAGTCATAAGCAAGCACTCCCAAACACCCCTAAAATAACATTTTAAATTATTACTTGTGGTACAATGTCAAGTTTTTTTTAAAGCCACCTTGTATCGTCACAAAATAAGTATTTAACTTCAACATATGTTCACTATTAGACTCGAAAACAATCTACTATCAAAAAAGCAATCCATATCAAAATACAAAAAGGAAAGAATTCAAAATCTTTTGAAATATCAAACAAAAAACCAAGTTAGCAAAATAAATAGTCTACTTAAATCCAACATGGGTACTTCTAAGATCCCCCATGGAATGGATACTACACAACTACAAATGATGGGTGCTCCTTTCAGTTGAGCTTCAAATCGGTTTCTGTAGGGAATGCCTTTCCACGATGGTTGAAGATCATGAAGTTCATATTCGAGGGTAGAGACACCACCCTGCATACCAACAACTCACAAACATTACAACTTCGCTCAAACAAACGATACTGAATCAAAGTTCAATCGTATATTAGAAGCTAGTTTCCAAGTATATGAATTAGAGCAAGGAACAAAGCAAATGATATAAACATTATAAATGGTTTGAATTTTGAAAGCAAAGACAGTGGCTTGAATCCGGGACCTCACTAATAGTAGCGTTAGAGTTCAACATGTATGAGTGATATGAGAAAATCCTATGCTCCCTGTTCTGAAAACACAATATTCTCCTGGCTTACTTTTTATGCTAGAGATCCAGTTTACAGTTGATTGGAAGTGTACCGAGGTCATAATGTGCAGAAGATAACATAATACAGTACGAATCTGGCTAAATGGGACTATGTGGACGATCGGATATTTTAAATTATCATTTTCAAAGCAATCGGAATGTATGTGTGCTACCCCCTCATCCAGTTGGTACAAACCTAAGAAAAATGATCTTGGTAGTTCCATAGCTCATAGAAGAACTCACACAGACAAAAACACAAGTGTTTATACTTTCATGGAAACAATAATAACATGCCTTCTAAAGCGCAATTCATGGGAGGGCATAAGATTAAAGAGTGATCGATGGTTCAAATCCACTTCTTATGCTTCTCATCATTAACTCAATAGGGACAGGTTCAAACTAGAAGCTAAACATTTTGTGAGAAGTCTCAATATCATATACGATTACATGCATGATACACAAGCTTAATTATACATGATTGTCGTATTGACAACACATAGACGCTTAACCATATATTAAACACACCCAAAGTATGGTATTGAGACTTCTCGCCTTCTCGCAAAATGTTTAACTTCTCGCATGATCCTTCCTCTCTCTCTCTAAGTCCCTATATATATATATATATATAGAAGTATATAGCATTTATATATGCATATTCATGATACTTCTGGGCCAAATGCCCTTTGGTTTCTTAGCCATATTTATTGTCAGCGCTTTACACAACCAATTTATATTTCATATTTCTGCTGCACAATCTTGTGTGCCTGTCTTCTAGTGCTAATAATATCCGTTGATCGTGGCAGATCTGCCTACATACCAAAAGAGCTTGCCCGTCAATAGTCTTAAGACATGGACTACTTGGCCCAACTTCGTACACCATGTGCTTATCCAAAGACCAACATCATCATCGGTTTCTCGATCCTCTCAAAATACCAACCCTAACCACATGATGTCTTCGGTCCACCCATGCTCACCAGTCACCACATTGTACATCGTATTCAAGCTACTAAAGCTGGATTAATCTAGTGCAAGATATCTCTTGTCCAACAATATTCACCACACCATAATCCTTTGCACTGAAGCTACGAATGTTGCACTTGGTCTCTTTTCTAGTCTTGATGAGTTAAAGCCCTTAGAATCAAAAGTATTAAATGCCCTAGTTGTCCTCTAGTCTAATTGATTATCACTACGTCATCAGCGAAGAGCATAAACTATGGAGTTTTGCTCTCTCTGCCCCTTAGAGGGAAAATCCACAACTAAAAAAAAGCTTAACATTGACACTGTGTGCAAGTATGTATAGAGCGTAAAAATACACATAATACCCATGGATAGCAGGATAGGTAGAACTGAGTATGGAAGCTGAAATTATACATTACACTTTTTAAGCAGAATGAATGCATCTTGACCAAAAAACTATGAGAAACTGCACTTGAATTTTTTTGGATATAAATAATTTGTCTATCTCCTCCCTTTCATGTAATGCTCTTTTCTTTCAAGTCAACCTAGAATGCTTCTTTACTTAGTACTATTATTAGAGAAACTGCACTGAACTCATTTGAAAATAGTTTATAAATGTAGGACGTAGGACGATCATACCATAGGATGGAGTCTCCTCACTGCAAAATTGTACACATTCATTGTGTATCTACCTCCTGAACAAAAACCTCAGGTGGTGGCATAGAAGTCCCACCCATCTTTCTGATATGCAATCTAAACCAAACACCATTGTCGCATTCACCAGTCATGAAATGAAGCATGATGATTGACTATTCACCAAGACTAAAACTCAGTTTCGTCATAGTGCTACTTTACTTAAAAAACCAGATCTACGGAACTGTGTCAGCTGTTGAAAAAGTTGAAACACGACCTGGACATTCATTTTGGTTTATAAGAAAAACCGTGTAAACGGTGGGATGATTGAAAGCATAAATGTGCAAGAAATGTGACGATGGTAGATGGCTGGTTATGGGTGATGTTACAGGTATCAAACTGGGTATAACTAAAGATGCAAGTGTGAAGTGGCTATTATGAGTAGTGTTGTATCAGAATGGGAGCCATGGCCTTATAGGTCATGGTAGAGGTTTTTGATGTGTTGGCGACAGTAGCAACCACTACGAGCGTTGTTATCACTTATCAATGGAGGTGGCCAGGTGGCTGGCGGTAGATATCAAGTTTAACTATTAGTGACCAAGTACTACTTCAAGAAACAAACACAATGGATTTACTTAGTTGTCTCTGTACCTGTGTAAAAAACCCATATGTGGTTTTCAGAAGAGGTTGCAAGAGAGCGGAGAAGGAGAAAAGATAGAGACTCGAGAATTCAATGATCTTCTTCGCTATGGAATCTGTGGGTGATCTCGCATCCAGCATAAGGCAAGACAACAAGGGGAGTTGTCCTTTTTTCCTTCTTTGTTTGTTTCTTATTTTTCATTTTAACATGGCCTACAAATTTCCTAAAGGGACTCAAATATGGTCACATAATGTGATATTGTGATAATGATATCATGAGGATACACATGTGCTAACTATGCCAACATATCATAGGCATATGCAATTAAGCTAAAACTACGAAAGTCATTACCATTCTCCTATTATCAATTTGCAAGTTGTATTTCAAAAATGGAAGGAAATACCAGTCATTATTCAGAAAACACAATTCTTGTACTATGAGTAACCATAATGCGGCAACTTTCTAACAGTAGACCTAGACTATTATTAGTAGATAAATGCCTCATGCAATTTGTGTCCCAACTCCAATTTGGTAAATAGAGAACATAAGGAAAAGTGAGAGAGATACCATGAAAACATATTGTAATGTGAGTTGTTTCAACTCAATGGATGTTCTAAAGCTTATTAAGCAAATAATAAAATGGTAGACAATAAAATTTGATTTATCTTCATACAAGGAGCATTTTATCAAAGTGATTAAGAGATGAAAATATAAAAGATAAAGAAAATGGGATGGACTGAGAATTTGCACACAAGTTACTTCAATGCCACACATACATCATTATAGGAGATTACATGCTTTCATTTTACAACAAGTATAAATATCCTATTCACACCCTAGTCCGGTACAATACAGTTATATAGGATTATATGTATTGGTATCAAAAGACTCATGGCAAATGAATGAATGGTGGGGCTATAGCATTATGGAGCTTTGAGTTTTCTATCAGTCACTAGAGCATGCATATTGAAGGTTTCAACTACTCATTGCTTGTACTTGCAAGTTGCCAATTGAAAGGTGTATCACACAAATGATAATTAAATTTAAACTACCAAGTAAATCATGATGTGAAATAATTCTCACATCATAGAGAAGAAAGCTAGAAAGATTTTATCAAAAAACTTTTTAAGAAATGTAGCATAAATGAGCATTTGATTGCAAACTGATATTAAAAATGAGCGTGGGTTTTTTGCTTATGAGGGTTCGAGTCCTATTTCTGTACCTTATTTACCAATGGATACCATTATTCCAACTGTTAGGATTTTCTTTGATATGCTCTATTCCTAATGGCTGCATTAAAGAAGTAGACAAAGAATAAAAATTCCACTCTCAATCTACGATACCTAAGTGGAAAAAGATTGGGTTTCTCTTAAACAAAAGTAAATCTTCAGTTAAATTCACCAAGGCCTTCAAGAAAGAATGATGGCCAAATAAGTGAAGATATATGGGTACATGTTAGTTAAAACATTGCCACAAATCACCAAAGAGCAGAGCATCACACAGATGCTTCGCTGCGAAGCATAAAAATGTAGAATCAAGGTAGCTACCGAATTCTGTAAATTACCCAGGCATTAGTTTGAGAATTCACAAGTGTGGAGCGATATAATACTTTTGTTACATACTTCTAAACAGAGTCCGATGTTCTTCTAACATGCTCCCTCAATATCGTAAAACCGAAGCTGCTAGTGTTGCTAATGAAATCCTTGTCCATGTATGCTAGTCATCCATGGTTGCAACTTGCAAGTAGATTTGACTGAATTTTGATTTCACGTGATTTATGTGCCTAGGGAGTAGGGACTCTAATAACTTGCATTATTTCTCGATTTCATTGACCACAAGAAATGTCAAAGATACAGAAGACCAGTTTACACAATAACAGACGACTTGTTTCATGCACGAATTTCGTGTAGTAACTAAGAACCTACGCTTGACGCATATTTCAATTTCCGTATACCTATTATATTGCAAACTCAAATTTGTAATGCCAAGAACAAATCTACTCAACATAAAAGTCAGTGTATCAGTTAGTCGTCCGGTTTTTCTCTCTTTCAAAAAGTTCCAGTCAGCACCAAAATCCAAATATACTGCTAAATTCATTCAGATACCAAACTTATACCTAAATCTAAAGAATCAAATTTCACCAAAGGTAAAATCAAAACGTATAAATACCTATTCTCATCTGAATCTGGGAGGATCGAACGGAAATTCCCTGGCACGGTTAATCCGGCAAACAGACTCAAAATCAACACTAGTGCCAACTCAACTACCACCTGCACATTGTAACCAAGATAATAAGGAAACAAATTACACAGACTCGTAAATAACCCTAATATATACATACATATATATATATACATGTATAATTCACATAGATTACTTCAAAAGGAGGTCCAGAGAACTCGTCCTCGGTGATCTTGAGCAAAGCCCTATCTAATTACAGGAAAAGTATAAAACTTGTTAGTTTCGATTGATTGATTACAATTAAAACTATAAGCATTGAATTGAAGGAAGAAAAGAAGAGAGTTTACATTGAATAGTAGAGTAGGCAGCGTGTGAGAGCATAAGAACTGCGATAACGCCGACGACGAAGCTCATACTCTTTGCCATGGTTGACACGATCGCCGGCGATGGCTTCTATCGGAAAAATTGGATTTGGGGTTTACTCGAGAATGAAAAAGGTAGTCTTTCTTCAGATTTAGCACAAAATTGGATTTGGATACTAACAAGAAGGAATTATAAAAATAGACCCTATATTTATACTTTGATGACATTTTTGGTCCCTTGAGTAAACAAGGACGCTTCTTTGGTCCATCTATTATTCATTTTGTCAAAAATTGGCCCTTAGAAAATTTTCTATTCTCTTTCTTTGAGTTCAAATGTTCCAAAATTTGACCCTACTTTCTATTCTCTTTCTAACATCTTTCACATGGACACTTTCTCATACCTTGGTCCATCTTAACATCATTTTTGAAGAATCAAATGACCTAGTTTAATGTATCCAACCACTAGTATATATATAAACCTTAAACCTTAATGCGAACATCTAGGGCTATAAACGAACCAAACGAACATGAACAGAGGATTGTTCATGTTCGTTCGTTTAAGTTAACCGCACTAACGAACGAACACGAACGATAAACGAACAAAACTTTTTGTGTTCATGTTNTAAACGAACAAGCCTAACCGAACATAAACAAAGACATTGAGTTAACATCCACGATTTCGGATTTTGGGTTTTACTCCTTTTACTTTTTAGGGGAGATAAATTTTAGGAGGAGTGACTTTTTAGGTGGGAAACTTAAATAAAAGATTATATTTATATATTAATCATTAATGTTAT
>LUCG01203570.1:0-11912 GCA_001633085.1 Carthamus tinctorius | reverse complement strand
AAACTTTGACAAAAAACTTCAAGAAACTTCAACAAACTTCAAGAACCTTCAAATCTTCAAGAATCTTCTAAAAATGACTCCAAATACAAACTCAGAATATGCAAATGCAATTTTTCTTCCAAATTCGACTCCAAGAAATATGCAAATGCAGAACCACCAAATCCAACTCCAAGTGGCTTGACTGATTTCAAGAAATTCCAGAATCTGACTTCTGTTGACTTCCAAATACTCCAAAAAACAAACTCCAAATAGCGATTCCTTGATTCCACAAAAAATGGTGTCGACAACACAATCCAGACTGGAAATTGCGATTCCAGTATCAACGAAATCAAAATCGATTTCAGAAATTGAAATCGAAATCGGCAATTGGATCAACAAATAGGTGCGATTCAGCAACCAAATCAAAGATCGATTTCACTAAGACTCTCGATAACCCAAAACAATTGATCGAGCAGAATGAATTTCCAAAAGCGACTCAGGGACCAAATTGAAGCAACTCAAATCCAGATTGATTATCGATTCAGCAATTAAAATCTAATGCGACTTCAAAAAACGGAATTGGAATTCGATAATCCAAACCAAGATTAGAATCGGTACCACTATTCCAAGATCGAAATCCAATTAAGGATCAGTAACAAAATCGATTTGAGAATCGATTAGAAACAAAATTGAAATTGTCGATAACCAAGTCCAATTTGACGAAATCAGAAAATTGAAATCGATCGACCCAATTGAAATTGAAATTGAAATCGAAGACGACGAACAAAACCCAATTGAAGCGAATTGGATGAACACAGCTCTGATACCAATTTGTTATGGAAATAGAGAATTAGAGAAGAGAGAAATCTTATTGACACTCAATTGAGGAATTATTGAATTGAATACAAATGGAAACTAAACTATCTATTTATATGAACTAGTCAACTACTAACCAACTAGCTAACTAACAAACCCACTTGGATATTAAAGCCACACTAACAGATTATTAAAGGAGGGGACCGGTCAAAGCAGTCTTTATTGACTAGATAAGTGACTGAGATTCGTCCTCATGTTCACAACCAAAATTGAGTTCACATTTGAACTTTCCTCTCTCTCTATATATATATATACTATGTATGTATGTATGCATATATTTTTCTAGTATAATATTTCCACATATTAGAATTCTAACAAAGTATGTTTTATGTTATATTTGCGGCAACAAATACTATTTTTTCTTCTTAATTATGCAATAAACTTTTAAAATTTTCTATTCTATGGGTTGATTTAGGAAAAATTCAATCAATGAAATGAACTTCATATTTTCTATTCTATGTAACATTTGATGACCTAAATACTGAATTTCTTGTCCATTTTGTTGTAACTCTTTCGTAAACGTTTCATAATTGGGTGTCAATGCCAAGATCATGGTAGATTACTGGTCAACATGGGTAGAAAAATAGAAATATTAAAAACTTTGGTAAAACATTTAAGAAAAAAGTTCTTCGTTACACCAAATAGGAACCAAGCCAAAAAAAAATCTGTGTTGATGCATTTAGGACCACTTTCAATAATTTTTCTGGCTCCACCCCTGCCAACAGTGTAATATAGTGTAAACCACAGGGACCAAATATGTAATTTACTCTAAAATTTAAACCACAACTATAATCCATATTTATTTTTAAAAAAAAAAAATAGATGGTTGGGATGTTATAACATGTAAACCACAGGGACCAAACATGTAATTTGGTCTTTGTTAATCTAGAAACTATGAAACTAAAAACGTCGTCGTAAGCTGCGTTTTCATTGGTGGAAAAGTGGACGATTGGCCGTTAATTCAGATAAAAAGAGACCACTTCTTTTAGGACACTCTCTTATCACTTAAAAACCTTGTTTAGTAATTAGTATTAATTACATTTAAATACTTTCTCTCACTAAAACATTTCTAGAGAGAGAAACAAGTGGATCAAGATCTTATTTTACTCATTGTTTTCTTCTCAATTCATCTCCTCCTTCACCCATTTCACCACAATCTTGTGTTGGGGTCTCTCTTAGTTTCTTGGCCTCGAAAACCCGAAAATGCCGACACCGAAAAGAACGTTCCGGATGTTTGTCGAGGAAGAACTGGGTGAATTCCCGCATTTCTTGGTCGGGGCCGTGCTCGAATGGTTGCTGATCGCTTCGCTTTTCGTCGATGGGTTCCTTGCGTTTCTCTCGAACAAATTCGCCATGATCTTCGAACTAGACCCACCGTGCGTCCTCTGCACACGGATCGATCAATCCCTCGCGAGAACCAACTCGAGTTCCTACTACAATAACTCGATATGCGAATCCCACAAGAAAGACATCTCGTCCTTGGCTTATTGTCACATCCATAGAAAGTTGGGCGATATCCGAAGCATGTGTGAGGTTTGTTTGCTCTCGTTTGCGATGGAGAAAGAATCGGAAGACGATGCTAAGAAATCCATCGAGCAAAAGGACGCCGATGCCTCCAAAAAGGACGGTGATCGGAAAATGACACTGAAACCGGTGAAAACGGGAAAAGAGAACGAGAACAGTAAGGTTGTAGAGATGAGCAAGTGCTCGTGTTGCGGTGATCCGTTCAACATGAGGTATTCTTCGAAAGTGTTTGTTAGGACTCCTTCAACCGTTCGTGCTTTAGCACCGAATATATCTCCTAGAGGGCCTTTTACGCCTGTGGGATGGAGACAAGATGACGGAAAGAACGTGGATTTATCGCACGTTAGGTATACAGAGCTCAAGTTTATATCTGATAACGAAGATATGCATGACGACGACTATGGATTCCATGCAGATTCGAAAAGTGAGTTCTTCGTCTCTAAATATTTCTAATACGTCGAAATAGAATCCTTATTTTTGCATATAATGAAGCTTGATGTTGTAACGGCTTGAGAACTTAATTAGTTATGCAAGGTTAAAGTCGTTTATCTAGAGCTTGAGCTTAGTAATTCTCATGTTTGGATCAATATCACATTCAAAGTAGAACTCATTTAACTTAACCGGTTAAGCTTCTTAAAGACCAATATTTTGATTACTGTTGAAATTAACATCTTCTCATGATCACTATAATACAATTGAAATTCAAGCTCACCCAATAAGCGATTTAATTCTTCTCAAGTTTGAATTCATAAACAAACTTATGAAGTTTTTTATTTTGTGCTAACTCAAAATATTTATATGTTTACAAATTATATAATCAAAATATAAAAATCATCGAGTTTGAGTAAATAAACAAGTTAACACATCTTTAATTCAAGCTTATAAACAAGCATCGAGTTTGAGTTCAAACATTTAAAATAATATTTAAGCTCGACCCTGAGCCCGACTTTGAAAATTTTATCGACATCGAGCTTGATATCATTTTTTCTAGCCATTTTCCAATTAGCAAAAAAGGTTAAAAGCATCTCCAATAATTTCTCTACAACAGGGACTTAAAAGTTAAAATCTCTACAAAAAATTATTTAGTTCCAACAAATTCTCTATTTTGGATATTCCAACATTTATCATATTATTAAAATATTTTACGAATTTGTTATCCCAATTCCCAATACACTTTTAACTTTTTTAAAAGAATTTTTATAAAATAACAATGATTCAATCCCATTGATTTATAAAAATATAATCTCTGATCTCTCTCCATACATCAAGTTTTTAAAGTTTTTTCTAGTTTTTCTATGTTTTAGAGAACCATATAAAAAATCTATTGGAGCAATTTAACGAACAAAAGTCTCATTTTCTTATTTTAGAGAAGTTGTTGGAGATGTTCTTAAGCCCATGCAAGGCTTTGAGGTTGAAAAAGGGCCCGATCGAGCTTCTCTCAAGCTAGACCTTGCCCAAAAAATTTCGGCCTAAGCAGACGAACCGAGTTTTGGGCCAGGTTTCGGGCTTGGGATTTTTTGTGTTATTTCTGTATTGACTCATTTGCTTCTGTATGCAGATATTAGAGAAGACATGAAATCTGCAACAGCCCCATTGCTACAAGATCATGAAGAAGGGCATGATGAATCTTGCAAAACCCCAGGTTGTGGTAAACTAAACAAGTTCTTGGCGTTACCACTTGCAGACGCAATCGCAAACAGCCCAAGATTCGCCAAGAAAAAAATCCCGGATTTCGTCACCGACAACACCGAGGACGGATCAGCCGACGGCGATTCCGTTATTCACCACCTGAAACGACAGCTCCGAGCGGACAAGCGTCTCCTCATGACGCTATACCAAGAGCTTAACGAAGAACGCAACGCCTCGGCCGTCGCAGCCAACCAGTCGATGGCGATGATCACACGGTTACAGGCGGAGAAGGCGTCAATCGAAATGGAGGCCTTGCAGTACCAGAGGATGATGGAAGAACAAGCGGAGTACGATCAAGACGCGATTCAGGTGCTTAAGGATATGCTTGTGCAGAAGGAGAAGGATATTAAGGCCATGGAAGCGGAACTCGAGATGTATAAAGAGAAATACGGGGAGATAAATAAAGAAGAGATGGATGAGTACAGTAGGGAGTATAGTGGTGGTGGTGGTGACGACGGTTACCAGGACACAAAGCCGAGATCTTCGTTGTTGGGCGGTGAGAGGTTGGAGACAGAAAGCCCGAGAAGACAGAAGGAGGGTAGGAGATTGACGGAAAGCAAATCGTCCATAGCTTTTGATAACGAAAGAAATCAGCTTTACGAGATGTTGAGGGACCTGGAATATCTCGTACAGTTATCGGAAGAAGATAAAGGTATAGTTTTTGTTCTTCTCATCAATTGTTTTTTCAGTTCGGTATTATAAGATATAAAAGTAATATGATAAATGAGAAATGCTAAATATATGAAAAGTAAGAGAAGTGATAGTTTTGCGCCTTTGAGTCTGGCTGGTCAAAATTTGAGGCTATGCAAAAAATGAAGGGGTAGTTTTGTAACTTTTACAAATAGGCAGCAAACAGAATCTTATGTAAAACCGTGTAATTCATATATGAGCTCTTTTAACTGATTCACATATGAACTATTTTGATTCGTATTTGAAGTATTTAACTAATTCAGATATATTTTGAATCAGTTAAATAGTTCACATAAGAACTAATTAACAAGCTCACGTTGACCGTATAGTTCATAATATAGTTCATAAGTGAATCACATGGGCTCACATATGTACTTGTTTGCCATCTATTCGTAAAAGTTACGAACCTACCCCTCTATCTTGTGCATACCATGCGAGAAATTATGCGGTGTGTCACTGTTAAAGCTGCAAAGGTTGACTAAATGAAGGGTTGGGATCACTTTTCTACTTCTGATATACTTGGCATTTCTCACTTGAAACACTTCATATATATATAAATATATAAAAGCGATACAATTCAGCATTAACCGTTTAGCGACCAGTAGTGCTTTCCTGGTAAATCCGTAAATAGTGTAAATTTGAGTGCTATATTCAGCACTCTTGGTGGAAGATGGTCGCCTATGAGTTAGTTATAAGCCACCATTTTGATTGCTTAGGGTGTTGCTGCCTTCAATTAACAAACAATTGCTAAATCTAGCAAGATAAAACTAAATTTAACAAATAGTTCACTAGCCAAAGAGCTTGTAGCCAGCGGCATTGGGTGTTATGGTGTGGTGCCCCCTCCCTTGTGATTGTGGGTCCTGTTGTGGACGTTGGAGTAGATTTAGGAGTAGGTTTAGTAGGAGTGTGTGTTGGCAGTTCAAAAAAAACAAATAATTCACTAAAGTAGGATCTTTTTTTAGTTCTACCCTTAATTATTATGAGACATAGAAACTTATAGACCTCTATTATGAATGGTGAAATTGTCATTAAGTTAATTAAAAATGTGTAATAATTACACATTTTTTGAATTGTGGTTTCTTACATTCTGGTCTGTGGACATTTATTTTGTGACAAATGGAGCATTTATTTTGTGACAGAGGGAGCATCTTCTGATAATTTTCTAGATGGAACAACAAATTCAGTCTTCAGAAAATTAATTATATTCACAAAATTGTAATTCACCTTTGTTTATATACTTAAAAATGACAATATTTTACACTAAATCCTAAAACCCAAAATTTAAATTCAAATTCAAATTCATATATTCCCTAATCAAGCATCAAAAGGTCACTTGATTTGCTCTTGAGTTTGTGGGGTGCTTATGGATTTAACAGACGAAGAACATAAGGAGAACCTGGAAAGAGAGATGTCTCTAATGAAGGAGAAGCTGAGAGCGATTGAAGCAGAAAGAATCGGATTCCTGAAGGAAGCTGCAACGGCACTCCAAAAGGGTGATGAACGAGCCGAGCTTCTTACAGAGATAGCTCAACATCTTAAAAAACTGAGAACATGAACACAACATAAACCCCAAGACGTTACAATCAATCACCACCATTTACAAGCTACCAATCGAATCGCGTATCTAAACAGCTAGCAGTCAACTTAATAATGCTCCAAGTGAAGAAGATAAAAAGAGACAAACCATATTGGAGATTTTCCTGGTTGTGGGTCCCATGGGATTAACCAAGGTGCGCGCAAGCTGGCCTGAACACCCACAGTTACCAAAAAAGAAATTGTTAGTAGCAGAGTAAAATGCTGGATTGGTGTCTAGGAAGAGAACCCCGAGATCTTCAATAGCTCTTAACTCCTGTATGTATCTTGTTTCGGTTTCTGATAAGATGTAATAAATGATAGTTTTGGGTTCAAATTTATAATCATTCGGATGCTAGGCTCCATATATATAGTCCATCTTCATTATTAACGACAATGGGGTATACAAATGGAGCCTAACGTAAGTGTTTTTCAAGGAAGAATACATGAAATAAAGAACTTTAAACCAATAATCTCAAATGGAAAAAAGAAACAAGGAATAAGGAACAAACAAGTCATTCATTTTGTCTTTAAATCGCATGAAATAGAAAGAGAAAACTATAACAACAGAAAAAGATGCAAGGTCATATTATCAAACACCAATTTACAAGAAGTAATCTGGAGTTCTCCGTGCAGCATCGGGCTCCACCTGGCGAGGAGCTGGGTCGAATTGTAAGAAATTTTGGTCCATATTCTCTCCAATCTCAAGTATTGCAGCCATATTTCCACATCTGTAGCAATAGTTTGGTGCACTAAATACAGTTACAACATTGTTCTCCTGCAAAAAAAAACATTAAGTTTCAGAAAGAAGCCAAATGCCAACCCTGTTGAGACTGATTTTAGATGGTTATATGATGTTGTTTCAAAGAAATTCTTTTTCTTCTAAAATTTCTTATTTAATGAAACGAAGCTTCAAATTTCCTGCTTTTTCCCATTTTTACTAATAACCTATTGAGCTTGATAACATTTTACGTATACATCCATGTACTCAAAATGTTATAAGATCAACAAGTTACCAATCAAGATTAGGTGCAAAATAGGAAATTTTGAAACTTGTCGATTGAGAAATAAAAATCTTTGTTACATTGATAGGAATTAAGCCAAACTTTGCTGCAATTTTAGGCATTCTGTGCTTATGTTACAAACCTGAGACCAATTGTAACCTTCCATCACAAGCTGATGAGCTCTAGAAATAAGAGAGAGCCCATTTGTATGGTTAAATTGTGCAGCTATATCCTGTCCGAAGGTGTACCCAGCTCCACGAGGAGAGATTCCCCAACCACACCGATCATCAGGATCAGACCACAAGAGGTCACACATGGGCCCCTCATGAGGAACCTAAGTTTCAATAAAAACAAGAGAAGAAACGTTATAATAGAATAAACCAAATCAAACCAAACAAACTAGGTATATCCCACCTGACATGGAGTTGGGAAAGGTAAGATGTACGCAGACCGGACCTCCACCTCCAACAGGAAAATAGAATCAAAACTGCTAATCCCCGGGTGTCAATAGGAAAAGTTCTTTCAATTAGGTTATTCATTGCTCCTCCATTTCCTTTCTTTTTATTTTAGATTTTACGCCCTTCTGTTCTGATTACTTTTCTACCAGAACCCCGTGTCAAATAAGCCTTTGAAAAGACAGACGTTTTGATTAAGAAAAGGCAAGCTGGAAAACCACTGGACATGTGTTGAACTTTTATTTTTGACCACAAAAGAAAACTATGAGGTATATAGGCAGAGTTCAAAATAAGTAGACAGACATTGGTCGCTATGTCTTACATGTAACAAGGTGCAGAAAATGATTTTTACTAATTTCATCAGTTTACATAGACTGCTTCAGATTTAAATGTGAATCATTGGTATTCAGCATTGTCTTCACTTCCTTTTTTGAGGCATCAATTGTAGCTTATAATGTCATACTAAGATCCCTTTTCGTTAACTTTTGCACATAAACTGAAGTAGAAAAAAATAGAATTTCTCAAGAACCAGGAAAGTTCTATGAATGATCCACAATTTCAAATAATTAAAGATGAAAAACAAGTGAAACATTTTTAGTATTTGCTCCAAGTTCCAACATGAGAAAAATACTCACCACAGAAAGCGAAGGCTGTTTAAGACGAACATGGGCACATAGCTAAACAAAGATATGCAAATTGACAGTTGGATCAACAACTCAAGAAGGTTCTTAAGTAAATACTTCTTCAGTTCTCTAAATTGTGATACACTACTACAAATTACGTACTCATAGGGAAGCTAGCAGAGGTCAATTATGTACTGACCTCTTGTATGCGATCTAGAGCACGAATGTTATCTAGCGTATCCAAAGACGGGGACAAACCACCATGCAGACAGAAAACCTGCAATCAGGCAAATGCTTGTCAGAGAGCAAGAGAATACTAACAGCCAAGTAAATGCAAAGATACTCCAAGCTAAAAGCGAAAAGCAAGGTAGATCCAAACCTGACTTTCAATAAGCGCCGTGAGAGGTAGATAATCAAAAAGATCAGTAAAATGTTTCCATACATTTGCATTTCCATACTTCCTCAAGCATTCATCATAAAACCCATACCTGAAAGTAGACATAAAGTTAGAAAACTCGCCTTCAATCACTTAATCGCTTAAAAATAAGAAACAGCATACACAGATACACTGAATTTCTTCCTACAATTCTGAAAGTATGGATTTGCTATGGTTTAGTTTATCACACACACTTTTGTTTTGAGAAGATCAGGTAGAAATTTCGTAAGGGAATCGGAAAGTACAAAAAACATCAGTAGATGTGCCAACTATAAAGCAGGATAATGAAAAAACCAGTAAGTGTGCCAACTAAAAAGTTAGACCAAACTGAAATTTTTTTAGAAAAGGTGAAGATGTATTAAGTTAATCATAAAAACATTACGTGTTAGTAAGAAAAAGAAAAGTAAAATCCAAGTTACCAAATTTCCTTGTCAATTTAGAAGGGGGCTCAAGAAGTATATAATTCCTCTGTCCCAAAATAAACACAATGTTTGACACTTTGACTTGGTCATAATGTAACGATAATCTTAAATGAATAACTAAATACCTAAACCGCTCCTCAACAATGACAAATTTAAGAAAAGCTATGGACCAAAATCAATGATTCAATGTCACCATATTTTGAAATTGCTACTAGACAATTAAGTGAATTTTAACTAGAGTCCTAGAAAAGAACGAGTTGCTTTTATGTTTGGCCAAACAAAATGATAATTGCTGCTTTTATTTTAGGATGGAGGTAGTACTTTGTGATGAGAATTACAAAAACATAACATGACCTGAAAAACAGCCCCTTCCACATAGGGCAGATAATCCAGTCAGCTTGTAAAGGGGCTTATAACTTAATATTGTGAGAATTGATGGAAGGACGGGGAAAGAAGTACTTCGACATGAGGTCAAGATGAAGTAGCAAGCGATTGCTGAGGTTTCACAATGTGGCAACCAGAACCTAAATCATAACTGATAATGACAATCCTTAGATGGCGTAAAACATGCATGTATGAAGGTTACATAGGTGACCCACTAAGAGTACAATCAGCCTAAGAGAAGGTATATCAAAACACTTTTATACATCAGCAACTGACAAGTGTAAGGCATATTATCAGCCAAGACAATGTTCTTGAAGCCGCTTGAACGCCATCTTTAGCAAAGGGTAGAAGCATCGCTGGCTCGCTGTGCTTCCTAGACTCCATACCAAAGAGAAAATTTATTGTATGCGAAATCTCATTTCTCAATGTACAGCAACACTAACCATTGGCAATTTGGGGTCAGAGTTTGCACCTTAACCTTAAAAAATATCCAACACCTATGAGGCTTATGACTAATTGTTTTTGGCAAATCCTTGCATTGTTCAAAAACCCATGTGAGGTTGGGTATAGTAATGAGCCAAAAGGTCTACCATTGTCCTCTTTATCAGTTATATTGTGTGTGCTTCACAAAATGTTCCTAATTTGGTTCTGATGCAACTATGCAAGTTTGCTACTTTAGGGTTCCTGGACTTTGTGTTTTACCTATTCATCATGGTTGATCCGGAAATCACAATTTACAATGTCAGGTCATGAACTGTCATGGTATCTATTACAAGAGACAAATGCTTAGGATGTTAATCACCAAAAAGCACAAAATTATCGACCTCACCTCAACAATGGAATAAGACAATAAATAAACTTTTCACTTGTAAATAAATTGAAAGGCAAAGAAGCGAGTCTCACACTTGAGTTATTTGCCGGCTCTCATGGTTTCCTCTAAGAATCGTAATCCTATCTCTATAACGAACTTTCAATGCCACTAGAAGTGAGACAGTCTCCACCGAGTAGTAACCTCGATCTGCATGAATCAAACCATAACACACTCAACAAACCAAGCAGATTCAACCACAAATCATCATTCAAAACACCAAGTTATACAAAGTTGACCTAATCAACAATATCTTCCCTTAACATATAAGTTTAAGCTTCAACAGTAGTATCTAATGCATTCAATAATAGTTAAAATGTACAACAACTAACCAACATAATCTCCCATAAACAAGTAATTTGTATCAGGAGCACTTCCGCCGATCCGAAAGAGCTCGAGCAGGTCGTGGAACTGTCCGTGTATATCGCCACACACAGTCACCGGACATTTTACAGGATGTACGTTCCACTCTTCCACCAAAATAGCCCTAGCCTGATCGCAGAGCGTCCTGACCTCCGCCTCCGGCAGCGGCTTACAATCCATCAAGTGCTCGATCTGGCGGTCTAGATCCGACTGCAACGGCATTTTTACGAAATTTCAAGAGTTGAGATTCAAAGATCTGGAAGGAAGATTAGCATTTAGGTTATATGGACTCGCCGGAGAATTTGCTCAAGGTTCGGTCATGGCTCCCGGCGGCGGGAGATTTTTTAGGTTTCTGGAGAGAGAGAGAGAGAGAGAGAGGGGCAGCTTTGAAAATGTTTTGGACTAGACTTTGCGGTGGTTAAACTCTTGTTACTTTCGGTTGCTTTTTTTCAGATTTGGTCCTCCTTTCGATATTTGGTATACCACCCCGTTTTCCCAACCCAGCGTAAGCGTCACATGACTCACATCAGCTTTTTCATAAACTCACAATAAATCCTTTAAAGCCCTTTCTATTACTAGTTGAACCCTCTTAAACCAAATACTCAATACAATAAAAAAAAAAGAAAAAATTGAATGTGAGAGAGGAAGAGAGCAGGTAGACGGTGTGAAGACACCGCCCCAAGCCGCAGCCCGCCAGCCCACCGAAAGTTGTACCGAAACCCACCCAACCCCTTGAGCCTGCTGCTACCCAACCCGTTGAGCCTAGCCATCTACTATGTTCAGCCTTATATAGGATGGGAAATAACATAAACAGAACTGGACATGACCAGACACAATAGATAAATTGACCAGCTTATCTTTTATGAATTGTGTATATATTCTATATACTTTATAATATTTTGATCAATTATGAGGGTGTTTGGGATTGAATTTTAAAATTGCTTATTGACTTATTAGCTTCTTCAAGAAGTCAATAAGTTGATAAGCTTATTTGTGTAATCTAAAAGTGTTTTTAAAACTCCGTTTT